>UYYG01001156.1:1577749-1620597 GCA_900625125.1 Dracunculus medinensis | reverse complement strand
TCTAATTTTAATGAAGCATGAATGATACTGTGATCACTATTACAAAAATGTTCCAAGACTCTAATACTAAGAGAGGTAGGAGTAGCTAACAAAACATCTAATATAGTGTTGTACCTATTGACGACCTTAACATGTTGCTCTAGATCAACATAGGTACAAAAGTTTAGAAAGTCCTCTTCAAATTTGTTGCTACTTTTTAAACAACTATTTTCCCAATCTATGTTTGGCATATTAAGATCACCTACAATTACATAATCAGTTCCAATTAATTTTAATTTGAGTAACAAGTTGTAAAGGTCCCTAGTGAATTTGCTTCCATAGCCCGGTGGGCGGTATAGATTTAAAAGGGAAATATTTCTGTTATTAAGATAAATTTTAATTATCAAAGATTCATAAGAGGAGCAAACATAATCATCAAAGGTTATAAATTTATAATAATCAGGAATAAGCATGATAAGCCCACCTCTACGAATATTTGAACTATTTATTGTTCTATCATTGCGTGACTATAAAGCCATCAAAGTTTAGTTCGCAATTATCAATAGAGTCATCCAACCACATTTCATTGATACAGAAAATACTGTTTTGGTTATCAATTAGTAAAAGTCTTAAGTCATAAAGTTTATATTTTAAACTTCTTGCGTTAAAAATATATAAAGATAAATTACCTCTTATTTTATTAATCTTACTTGATAACTTGTCCTAGACTGCTGCAGACTGATGAGAATATGTTGGAATCAAAAAATTGCTCGTCGGTGCGATCCATTGGCGAGGCTGCTTGAGTTCCACTATTTGAAGATTTCTGACGACATACTTTTTCAGATTGAGACTTTGATTTCGTGTATAACATTCTTTTCGCAGCTGTTTATCTAGCAATAATTCTCTTTTCGTCAGAAATTTTTTTTCTCCTTTTATTTTCTTGTTTCAATATTTTCAGAACCAGTAGCGTTATTAGTTATTAATTGTTATTTTAGGCAGCTCTCCGTACTCTTGGTCATCTTTGTCAAAATACTGCCTATGTAGTGGATCCTTACAAGGATTACCCCGAACTTCTTGACGTTCTTTTAAAATTGCTGAAAACAGAAATGAGTATTTCAATGCGTCATACTATTATGAGGGTCATTTCTTGTTTTTTTCTTATTCATATTCTTTTTTTTATATTTTTTTTCATATATTATTTTTTCATATATTATTTCGTTTCTCAATTTTTTCCCACTTATTTATTTATTTATTTTTATTTTATTTTCAGGTTTTGGGTATAATCGGTGCATTAGATCCTTTTACCCATAAAGTATACACAGGGAAAGTACAATCAATCGCCTCCAATTCCAGAAACTTGTCACTTCCCATGATAACTGCTTCTGTGGATGTAAGCAATGGTTAGTTTGCTTTTGCTACAGTTTTTTTTCTCGTTAGTTTCCCTTTTGCTTTATTAAAATTTTATTGTTGAGCATTGTTTTTTATTTGTAACATAATACAAATTACCATTTTTCTAATTTTAGATATTATTCAGTGGTTTCATTATGAACGCTTTACTCTGGCAGAATTTTACCCAGAATTGGCTATCGCAAGTCTTGTAGAAATGCTAAATGATGTTACTCTTTGTCATTTATATAAGAGTATAATACAACCATTATTAACAGTTTTAAGCAGCGTGGGGCCAAATTATGCATCCAAAGTGAATAAGGTTTTGATTTTTTTCTTTTTTTTAATTTTTTTTCTTTTTCTAGAATCAGTTTGCTAAAATGTGGAAATTTTGAATTTTTTCAGATAGCTCCTCGACTTCTTGATATAGCTAGTTCATCAACGCAATCTGATCTTCGGCAATATTATCTTCAACAAATAGCAAAACTTACTGCGATTGTTAAGACTGATATGAAACCGTACATATCGAAATTATTTTCTCTTATTTCGGTAATTATTTTTCGATTTTTTTTGGGGTTTTTTCTCTCATTTCTAATACCAAAGCAGTAAAATTTGCAAAAATAAAAAATTTTTCCCCGATTTGAATAATTAAGGATGATTATCATTAGATTTTAAGGATATTTGGTGCGATGACACTTCCATAAAATTAACTATTATAAATGTTATGGATCAAATCGGTGTTGCTCTTGGATCTTCATTTGCTTCACATGTTGCTGATTTATGTCCATATATATTGAAAGTTATCCAATATGATCGAACTTATGAAAAGTCGTTAACTCTTGCGGTAATATATTTTTATTAACATTTTTCCTGGCATTTAGAAAATTTTGATTTATTTAATTCTTTTTTGTTCTCCCTTTATAGGAAATTCCACAATAAGCTGTAATTCTTAAATAATAGGCTTATAGGTATTTTCTTGCATTCAGTCGATATCACCGTGTCTTGGCTCATATCTTAATCTTATACTACATCCAGTTCTTTCTATACTTGATGATGGATCGATAAAAATTGATGTGCGATTATCAGCATTAGAAACGATATGTCATATTAGTGAAAATGTCTACCTCAGAGATCATGCTTCTTCTATTATGCAAATATGGATGCGTGTGATTTCAGTTCATGCTCTTCAGCAGAAATTGTTGCATTTACTTGTTTCTCTTGTTAAACAGGTTAAGCCCAATCACTTATTTATGTTTTATTTTATTTCTTTTATTTCAATTGGTTTTTTCATTAATCTAAAAGAGAACCAGATAGGACTGTTTGTTTAGTCAAAAAAAATCTAAAAATCTTCCTTTATTCAACAATGGTTTTCATTAATCATTAATTTATTTTTTTTCTAAAAATGGCAAATGGCAATGCCATGCTGGATTAATATTTTTTTTTTAAAGTTTTTCTTCCTCATCCCTTATTTTTTATCAAAATACCTCATTTAATTTATATATGCCTTGAAACTAAAGAGAAGTTTTATTAAATTTTAATTTTAATAAATTTAAGATGTGGAAACATTTTTTGGTGTTTCGATCAACTGTGGACCAAGCTCTAGCTAAATATGAACTGAAATGCGACGAATATATTATGTAAACTATTTGATAAGTCTTACAAAATCAAGTGAAAATTTGGTTTCACATTTTTCACTATCGTAGATTTATTCCTTTCTTAGGTTTATTTGTATAAGAAAGAATATAAAAAATTTGACTTCACACAACATTGAATGAAATGAGCATAAAAGAATTCATTATTAAAATATAACATATAAAGTGATTTCTGGTTGGCTTATTTGTTGACTTATTACTAAATAATTTTATTATTAGACTGACAAGCAGGCTGGATGATGACTGTACGGTTGCACCAACTCTTCCTGATGGTTTTTCACCAAATCGGTTGCCTTCAGCATTGAAAGCTTCCGCTCTAGTTCGATCGGAGAAGGGCCAACGAATTAATTTTGATTTATTAAAGAAAATTTGGAATACCTCACAGCTTGTTTCAAAAGAAGTTTGTTTCATTTATTTCGAAAATGTTTTATTTTCAACTGAAAGCACTTAAATATGAAAGTCATTTTGTTTCACTCATTGTAATTAGTTAGTCTGATTAGGATTGGGATAGTTGGCTTGGCTTACTTCGTACACAGTTTATACGACAAAGCCCATCGATTGCCATTCGTGCATGTGCTCCACTTGCAGATGTCCATTTGCAGCTTGCCAAGTATTAAACTTTTTTAATTGTTAAATTTTGCTCTTTTATTTATTTTCTTGTTCTTTATTTTTTTATGCTATCAAACATACTAGTGCAATTTGCAATTCTTAAAAATCTCCAAAACAATTCTCTAAAACTATCCAATCTCGAAAAATATTTTGAAAAAATATTTGCAGAAACTTATTTAACGCAGCGTTCATGTCAATATGGACTGAGTTAGAGCCTTATCAACAGTCATTTTTGGAAACCAATTTGAAAAATATTCTTGATACTACTGATCATCAAGATATTATACAAACAATTTTAAATCTAGCAGAATTTGTAGACCACTCTGAAAAGGTTTTAGTCTATTTACTTTATTTCCAATTGTCATAAATACAAAATGCTTTTACAACCTTGATTTGCTTGTATTAAAGAAAATTTGGAATACTTCGCGACTTTCGGATTGTTTAATATCTTCGGATTCTTCGGATTCTTATAGATTTAAAGTAATCATGAAGATTTTTCTTATTTAAATATTATTTATTATATATTTCCATAAACAGGGACCTTTGCCAGTTGGGAATGAACGTCTCAGTAAATATGCCGAAAAAACACATGCATATGCAAAAGCACTCCGTTATACCGAACTCAATATTCGAGAAAGATTGAGAAAGTTGGAGTCTTATGTAAATGATGATTCGAAACAAGATGCGGAATATTGCAAGGCATTAATAAAGTTCGTAATAAATTTTTGATAAAATTTTTTTTTCTCCATGATTTATGGACTTTTCTTCCTTTTCTCTAATAGATGATAGATAATAGATTTCGCTATCATTTTCTGTATATCTCAAATTTGAGATTTATGCTATATCTCAAATTTTTCTATCAGTTCTTCGCAAAATATGTAAAAGCAACTTTAACTTCGCGAAAAAATGAGGTCCTCCCATTCCGATTAATCATCGCTGGTTCCCAATTGTAACCAGTAGCATAAATTTTTTTGTTTATTTTTTATTTTTTTTGTTTATGTTTATTTTTTAAGGCTTTTTTCTAGATATGCTAATAAACTGAATGTGCAAGAAGAAGCTGCTGGTGTTGTGGCTTTTGCTAGAAAACACAATATTGAGATATCGGTAATAATAATTATAATAATAACAATAAATCTTTGGTTAATGGTGTATTGGTTAATGGTGTTAATGGTGTATACTTTGATGGTATAACTAAAAACAACTACTTTTATTCTAATATTTCTGCGGAAAATATTAATATTATATTAATGTCATATTAATGATCAGAGTAGGAGCTTAAATATTTTGTGTTAAATGTACGAATATGTATTTATAGATTGAAGGAAGATGGTACGAAAAATTAAATGAGTGGGAAAAAGCACTCGAGGTCTATGGTAAAGAGAAAAGTATAAGTGATGAGGTATCTTCTCATTTTTTCTGTAAAATTTGCTTTTTGAGATTTCTTGCATACATTTTAAAATGTCCGAAATAAATTCGTTTTAAAGATTTTTGCTCATTTGAAGGAAAAAATTGTTTAAAAAATAAGAAAATAAGATAAAAGTTGCCCTTAGGCATATCAATGAGTTTACATTTTAATACATGTTAAATAGATATATTTTCACCAAATGCACTGTATGGAAATGCTTGGTCAGTGGCAAGAAATCAATGACTTGGGAAAACAATTATTTACTGGAAATAGGAAGCTGGATCCTGTTTATAAACAGAAAATGGCTGTTGTTGCTGCTCGAGGTTGTTGGGCAATTGGTAATAAGTTTTTCAAAATTCGAATTTTCCAAAAACAATGGATATTTGGCTTGTTTATAAAACATTTATATTTGAGCCGAAATCACATGAATAAAATGAAAAAAAGTGGCATCAAATTTAACAAAACAAATTTAGGTTATGGGAAAATTCTCTTTTAGGAACTGATAGAATATTCTTCACCATTTTCCAGAATTGCATATTACTTTATGCACTAAAATTTTCACCAAAGTTTTTGTATTATTCTCGTACAAAATTATTTTTTCTAATTTTAGGTGATTGGGATTTAATGCCTTCGTATGTCGAAAAACTGAATGCGAATCATCAAGATGGCGCTTTTATGAAGGCTGTATTGGCGATACATAATAATAAATTCGATGAAGCTCAAGATTATATCAACAAAGTATTTTTACAAACCTTTCGTTGATAATGTTGTCCTCTTTTGCTTTATTGAACCCAATATAAAAGTTAGGATAGCCGAGGTGGTTAGTGACTCAGATTATGGTGCTAAAAGGCAGTGGGTGGTTCGGCTCTTGCTTGCAGCAGGAGCAAACTCTCCATTTAAAAATCCGAATGGTGCAGCAGGCTCACCCGTTCTTATATCGCCATGTCGTTCCCTGGCAAAGATTTTTGATTGTATAGCCAGCGGAAAAAGCTTGACATAAATTGTGGTAATTAATTTCAATTTTTTTATAGGTATAAATGAATTGCTAAATATTTTCGAGCTATTTGTTTTCATTTTATAAAATGTTTGTTCTTTTTATTTATTAATTAAATTTTCTGAATTAGGTCCGCGATATATTTGATGCTGATTTAACAGCGATGGCATCTGAAAGTTATGAAAGAGCTTACGGAGCCATGATTCTTGTTCAGCAACTAACAGAATTAGAGGAGGCGATTGAATATAAAAGATGGCCTGACCGCCGTTCTCGAATAAGTGTAACCTGGAGTCGAAGATTACAGGGCTGTAGAAAAAATATTCAACAATGGCAACAAATGCTTCTTGTAAGGTAATTTTATAAGGTTTATTGTTTTTTGTGTATGTAGTATAAAAAATATAAAATTTAAAATTTTCAAAAAATCTATTATTAGTTTGGCAGAACTAAGCTCATTTTAATCTCCCAGTCCTTTTCTTTTCTTTATACTAAGATGGTTGTACTAAGATGTATACTAAGATGTTTTATAAATGTTTCGTCACTTAATCGCACATTTCATTGCATTTTCCTGTTTTTCTATGAATTACAAATTAAGGACGCGTTTTTGGGATGATTTGTTTATATTTAGCTTTTTTTTCTATATTTCAGAAAAAGCTGAAAAACTTTGCTCATTTGTGTGTTAAAAGTTTTGATTTTGAAAGTATTTGCATGATGATAAAGAATTAAACCAGGAAGATTTTAAAATTTTGATATTTTGCCAAGTACGCTCTGTATATAGTTGTGGTCTTTAACAGTCAATGCATCCTTTATATTTTTTCAGATCTACAGTTTTATCAGTGAATGAGATGAGACCATTATGGATTAAATTTGCCTCTCTCTGTAGACGTCAGAATAAATTGGATATGTCGCGTCGCGTATTGACGAATTTACTTGGTGTTGATAAGGAAACCCAATTAAACGAAATACCCAATTTGCCTTTGGATAAACCTGCATTGTTATTAGCTATTTGCAAGCAGCTGTGGATTGAGAAACATTATAATCATGCACGTACAACTCTGGAAAAATTGGTTACAAGCATGGATCATGACAGAGTCAGTTTTGACAATTATTTTTCATTTTGGTGTACTTCCAGCTTATTTTTGTCTAACAATTTTTCATTTTGGAGTACTTCCAGTTTATTTTTGCCAAATGTTTCAAAGTAACCTTTTAAAAAGTATTTTTGTTTTTAAAAGTCAAGGCATTCTAGGCAATGATCAAAGCGAATGCAGAATTAAGTCATATTGCTGCTAAGTGTTGTCTAAATTTGGGTGATTGGGAAGAAATAATGTCATCACGCAACACACAACAGTTTCTGCCTTCAGCTCCTATAACATTTCCTCCTTTTATGAATTCTCTTCATTCCAATATCCATTCTAATGTCATGCCTGTGCATCCAGTTTTTCCTAATTTTCATATGGGTGTTATTGTTTCTGGTCCAATGATAATACCAACTATTCATAGTCAGCCTATAAAATACTATACAATCGCTTGTAATTTCGATCCCAATTGGTTCAAAGCTTGGTATAAATTGGCGACAGCATATTATAATTCTTCACTGTGCCTGTCGAAAGATGAGGTGATAGCGTCTTTTATTTTTTTTATTTTTGGTGCTTTATTACTCCTTTGATCTGCCTAAGGTTCATCCTATTTTAAAACATGTAAATATTTAAAATAAGTATTCAAACATTTTCTCGTTTCTCCAGTTTTTTCCTTTAATACTCCTATAATATAATTCTCTGGCTTTTGGACACAGAAGTGAAAAATGAATTTGAGTCGCAAGGACCACTCGGATTTCATTTTTTATCGAAAAAAGAGATCAAACCAATGATAATTGACCTTAGCCGATATAACATTGCTATTAAATATTGCTATTGCTATAACATAACATTGCTATTTAAAGAAATTTTTCAAAGCTGATTAAATCGAAACTTCCCCATTTTTCTCCTGATTTAATTTCATTATTTAATAGTTTCGATAATCTCTATCGATTCGTTTATTTGGTAAAGTTAATCCGAAAAATTAAAAAGCGGCAAAAAATTAAATAATTTAAATTAAAGTGGTGCGGATAAATATTCGTAATAAAATATTAATCATTTTCTATCCCAAATATTCGTTTTTTTTGAAATTATTGTGATGTTTTCTTCTAGCAAACATCGCCAATTTTACTGGAGCAGTCGGCAGTTCCGATTGCTGCACCTGTTTGTGAAAGCATGGTATACTATGCAATACAGGCTGTAAAATGTTTTGTTAAAACTCTGGTACTTGCTCAGGGTATGTTTGTGTTATATACTTTATATTGTATTAATTGATTATTTTTCTTATTGATCCAAATGTTAAATTAATTTTTTGTTATTTCGTTCATAGTTTGACCTCTTTTTATTTTAACTCCATTCTATAGGGTCTCGACTTCAATATATCCTTCGTTTTTTATCATTATGGATTAAGCATGGTGATAACAAGGAAGTTTTCGAAAATATTCGTGAATCAATAAAAATATTACCAGTTGAAATATGGCTTGAGGTTCACCTTATGTTCACCTTATTTTTCATATGAATAGTATTGAAATTTTAATTGAATATTTTAATTAAATATAGATATATGTTGAAATTTAATGAAATGCATTGAATATCCATTGAAGGTTGTGCCGCAGCTGATTTCACGATTGGATTCGGAGAAAAATGTTATTCAACTTATTAAAAAAGTTCTTATTGATCTGTCTAAAGCCCATCCACAGGTGTTTTTTCTTTTTCATTTAATCATTAATTAGACATTAATTATTATTTTCTATAGAACCAGATTTTGTTTTGTAGTCCCTTCTTTATGCTCTGACACTCGCAGCACGCTCTGGTAATGCACGACGATCCAGTGTGGCAGTTGAAATATTGATTTTAATGAGTGAGGATAAACAAATCCTAGTGGACCAAGCTAAATTGGTAACTGATGAGCTTATTCGATGCGCAATATTATGGCATGAACAATGGCACGAAGCGCTTGATGAAGCATCTAAACTATACTTTCAAGTAGTTTTTGAAATTTTTATTTTTCATGTCGTTCATTATAATAGATTTAAGAGTTTTCAGGAAAATAATCCTGAGGCCATGATTGAGCTGCTTCAGCCTTTGCATGCGCTGCTTGAGAAGGGTGCAGAGACATCAAAAGAGCAATCTTTCAAACAGGTTTCCATTAATTTAATGTGATTTTCTTTTTATTTTATGCCTTGTATTTTTTTAAGCCTTTTTTCTTCATAGACTTACGAAAACGAGCTGAAAGAAGCGTGGAATGCTTGTCAAGCTTATGTTCGTCACACCAGCGATGCGAAAGTCCTAACACAAGCTTGGGATCTCTATTATACTGTTTTTCGAAAAATAACTGCTCAGCTTCGTCAGTTATTATCTCTCGATTTAAATCATGTCGCTCCAAGGTTTTTTTCACCATTTTTATGTTGATTTTTAATAATTTTCTTGCTTGATAAATAAATAGAATAAAAAATTTGAAAATTTGCGTAGTTAGATTTAATTCACAGTGAAAGAAAATTTGCAAGATTTCTCTGTAGAATTATCAGCTTTATGACTGGAGTGGCATGAGTAATAGTTATAAATGATTTTTTAAATTGCTGAATTGAAATTCGTTCTCTTTACGTCGTTATTTATTTATTTTACTTTAGATTACTGAAGGCGCAGTATCTTCAGTTGGCTGTTCCAGGGACCTACGATCCCAATCAACCACTAGTAACGATTGCATCGGTCGGAAATCATTTACAAATTATAAGCTCAAAGCAAAGGCCGAGAAAAGTTGTTATTAAAGGTTTGGGTTTTTTTCAATATAATGTGCGAATTTTTTGGACTAATATGAAAGAAATAGAAGAAATTGAGCCATTTCATCGATCCTAAGCGATTTATCCTAAATAGGAAGTGATGGGAAAGATTACATGTTCCTACTCAAAGGGCATGAAGATCCACGGCAGGATGAAAGAGTAATGCAACTCTTTGGGCTCGTCAATACTCTTTTATTGAATGAATCTGATACCTGTCGTCGAAATTTAACAATTCAAGTATTTTTTTTTGCAATTTTTTGATCATTTTTCAACTTTTTGATTCGTTTGTCGAAGCTTACGAAATGAATCTTGTTGCAAAATGTTGTTATTTAAAGAAAACAATGATTTTTAGTTTCTCAAAATTTTTATTTACAGCGTTATTCTGTTATCGCTTTGAATCAGAACAGTGGACTAATTGGGTGGGTACCTAATTGCGATACTTTGCACACCTTGATTCGTGATTATCGTGAAAAAAAGAATATATTATTATCTTTAGAGCATAAATTAATGCAGGCGTTTGCCACAGAAGTTGATCAGCTTACTGTGTTACAGAAAGTGCAGGTACCACAATTAATATTAGGTACTATAATATTCCCTAATTTTCACAAGCTATTCTCTAAAATCTGGGATTTATGATATAAATAAATATAAATAGAATTTAAAGAAAAATAATTTAAAGAAAAATAAATTTAATTAAACACCCATCAATTTTTAAATTCCTAATTTTTTAATTTGATGTGTTAGCCACTTGCAAAACTTGAATATCAAAACTTGAAAAACATTCTAAACAAATAAATAACTATTTTTATCATAAAATTGTTTTAAATTGTTTCAAGTTTTTTATTTTCTTCTTTATTTTCAATTGTTTTTAAAAATTCTTCATTCTGGAATGAATTTTTGCCTTGATTGAGTTCTGCAGTTTTCTGAAGTTTAATTGAAGGTATTTGAACATGCTCTACAAATGACTCCTAATAAAGGAAACGATCTCCAAAGAATAATATGGTTGAAATCACCTGAGTGAGTATTAAAATGCTCCGTTTTGATTTTTATTAATTGAGTTTTTTATAAATTTTGTTATTTTTAATTTATTAAAATTTTTGATAATTTAACTATTGCTATAGAGATAAAAACCTTTCCACGATACATATTATCAAAAACATACATATGGACATTATATTAAAATTTAAAACTTTCAGTCGTTATTCATTCATTCTGCAAATTTGAAATAGATTTTGGAGATAATTACAATTTGTTGTAATACAAACTGAAATTTTAGCTCGGAAGTTTGGTTTGATCGACGCACCAATTATACTCGTTCATTGGCTTGCATGTCGATGGTGGGATATATTCTCGGTGTTGGAGATAGGTCTAAAATTAATTTATCTTTATAATAATCTTTATACATCTCTACATTAAGTTTTATAATTTAATATTTTTAGAATAGCATTGCAAATCGACTTTTCTTCAGAAAATTTATTGGCAGAGTTATATATTGACGGTTGATAGTTTTTTTTTGTATTATATATTGACAGAATAAGGTTTTAGACATCCATCGAATTTAATGTTGGATCGGATCAGTGGGAAGATAGTGCACATTGATTTTGGGGATTGTTTCGAAGTTGCAATGAAAAGAGAAAAATTCCCAGAGAAAATACCTTTTCGACTTACTCGCATGCTTATTCAGGTGTTTTAAATCGGAATATTCTTGGTAAAATAAATGTACACCGCGTACACCACTATTTTTTTGTTGACTATTTGAAACTTAATTATTGATAATTTACATACTTGGGAATTTCCCTAAGCATTTGTACATTCTTGTTTGAGGCGATGGAAGTAACTGGCATAGAAGGTAATTATCGCATCACGTGTGAACGAGTTCTCCGAGTCCTTCGTTCCAATCGGGAAAGTCTGCTTGCAGTTCTTGAAGCATTTGTATATGATCCTTTGATAGCATGGAGGCTTATTGATGGTGAGTATTGTTTCTCATGATATTTCAAAAGGATTTGTTCGTAAACAAAAACGTTTTAAGCGGTGTAGGAAAAATTATTTTAATTTTATTGCTTTGCATATCATTTGTTATTTGAAGATAATTATTCACAATTTATTCATTATCCATTTGCGCGAAAAAATTATGAATGCTGTGGATATTTAATAAATGAATTAAAATAAATTCAATAAATTGTATGTAGTTAAAGTCAATCAAAAGGCTTTTTTTGCAGGCAATAGACGTCCTCCACCAGAGAAAGAACAACAACATTTAGATAGTCAAACTGATTTGAAAACTGGTAACCAAGTTTCATTACATCCGATAGCCCAACATTCATTACAAAGGATTCAGCATAAATTGACTGGTAAATTCAACATTTTATTTTTTTCGTTTTTAGATTTTAGTTTATTCTTTGAATTAACTTCAAATCCTTAAATTAACTTCACTTGTTGTTTTATCATATTTAATTGGTACAGCAACCCCAGTTCTACTTCCATAGAATGCACAGGTGTGAGTAAACAAGTTCTCTTTTTTTTTAGATTTTTTTAATCAGATATGAATTCGTTAGTTTGAAAATTACTCTTAATTCAGCGCTGATATTTTAGGAAAGGATTTTTCATCAAGCGTTGAGTGTTCAGTGTCGGAACAGGTCACAAAATTGATAGAACAAGCGACACATCCAGAAAACCTGTGTCAATGTTACATTGGATGGTGTCCGTTCTGGTGATCTATATGTTTATATCCTGTATTATAATCTTAATTATATTAATTTTTAATATAATTAAGATTTTTATTAAGATTTTTTGACTGTACTTAGAAGTTTTTTTAGAAAATTATAAAAGCCTTTCATATTATGCGATCGTGGTGAGTTATTTATGCTTTTTTGTTTATGTATATTTATGTAAATTATTGTTTTCACTGGTCTTTCTAACTATCGTTATATCAATTAAATTGCTGAAGAATATTTAGGTTTTTGATAGTGTGTATATAAATTTCGTAAATTTGTATTTTTTTAATGATTTTTCCAAGAGTTTCGTTGATAATACTTTGTTCATTTCAAATACATTTCGATATATACATAACCTTGTTATGCACATTCGATTCAAAAGTTGTATGTGCAGATATTCGCCAAATCCCACTTTCATTTAGAGAGAAGAAAGTTTCACAGAAACAAAAATTTATTCTACGTTAAATGTGCGAAAAAACGAGCGATAGATTACAATGGTGAGCAGCAAGGCGTTATCCATGAAAATTTTATGAATGACAATTTCTTTATTTAAATTTTTATTCCTTTTTATTTTTATTCCTTTTGCAGTTTCTATAAACGTTGGCTGCTTTATTAAACATTTTTTCATATAATTCGGTTGTTTTAAATGAATGTGGTAATTTTTTGCGAAAAATTCGTGAAGTATCACCAACCATCATGTAAAATAAAATAATGTATGAATGATTTGAATTGTTTTAAAGAAATAACCATTAGAGATTTTTACAGATATAAATTTAATCGAACGTGAGCGTCATAATTTTTTTTCCTTGCTTTCTTTCTCTTTTTTTGATCGAAGAATGATTGGTGAATAAATGGGATTTTCCGTGATAGGAATTTCTCTAATTTCTGTTCTCTTTGGCAATAATTCGAAAATTCCTCGTTTTTTATCCATTCAGTTTCCATAAATCAAATTCGTTTAGAATTTTGGCTTTTCTCTGCAATTTACGTCTTTGAAAAGGATAGATGTTCATTTATAAATCTAAAAAAAGCAATATTAGATAAGTTAGTGGCAAGGAAAAACAAGCAAATCACATAAAGAAAATCTGAAGATTAAACAGCACACAGATAAATATTGGTTAGTTGGTTGGCGAAATTTATAAAATATTCTCCTTGGATTTGTTGCTAGTCTGAGGCATTGAGGATTAGAAAATGTGTTACATGCAAGCAGAGTCAGTTCACTTTTCATGCCTAACATAGCGTTTGCTGAAACCATATGAAAATTTAAGCCATTCAATAAAAAATAAAAAAGAAGTTTAAATGATAAGAACCGAACCCGAAGAAAAAGGAAGGGAAAGAAGAAGATTTACATGTACAAATATGAAAGAGTTTGCTTAAATTGAAGAAGTTATTATCAGTGATTTTCACAAGTAAAATGAAAATTTTCTTCAGATTCCACGAAACGCTCTTTCATTGAGTGCATCGGCAAGTTTGGCTATCCTTATTCGCATCTCGAGTTCGTCTATTTGTTTCATTGGATCGAAATCATCAATTTCATTCGCATCGAGGACGAGGATCGCCTAAAATTATTCATATAACAGCCAATTTCAAGCGTTTTTTTTTGAAGAAACGCTTTTTTTATGTCCATATTTGATTAGATTCGCTCTTCCAACTCTTCGACCACAAAGGATTTCCGAAGAGTCACTTGGCGGTGGGAGGCAGATGGATTGCCAGAATCATCTGGATTTATGAAAACAGGTTTACTACTAACAGGTTTCAGTTGCACTGACAGATAGAGAAATATCAAAATGAAGTTGAACTGTCTATAAAGGATGCAACGCTCGAATTACGAGTAAAACTCGATGGAGAACCATTCATTATGCTGCATTCTTTCATTTCAGTTCAGTATCACAGCAAGCAAATTCCCTTTAAAATTTTATACCTTAGGGGTTGTTAATTTAATCAGGTCGTCAGCTACACTAATGAATTTTGTCATTCGCCAAACTACATCACTAAATCAACTTCGAGATATGTCGGAAGAGAGATCTTCGAGCCTTCATTAATATTTGTTACATAAGAATTTCTTTCTGAATTAAATCAAAGGTATTGCAAAGATCACTTTTGGTTCATTGTCGACGTTTATCCCGTAGTCCAATTCGTTCTCAGGCAAAGCCGGAGGTGCTTGTTTTTGAACCGGGAAATCAGCTGTTAGAGCTTTTGCACCATAATATATGTCATCATCATCATCATCATCCGTATCGTTATCGTCGTCATCCGCGATATCATCTTTTTGATCGTTCATTTGATTGATGAAAAAACCATTAGGTAATTGTACAACCTCATATTCGTCAATAGGTATATTCGATTTGTATTTGTTCAATTTGTTTTGTATAATTTTCGCCAAAATTATTAAATCTTCATCGTTTAATTCTATAATAATAATAATTTTAGGTGAAATTTTTTTAATAAAAGCATAACAAAATAAAATTTTAAAAAAAATATGATATGTACAAATACTCTTTTAATACAAATTACTATCAATTTATTATCAATTTAAAAATTATTAAAAAATTATTTGATGTTACATTGCTGGAGGGCGAATAAAATGGATATTCATTCCCTTGGAAACTAGGAAACTAGAGTTATTAAAAAAAATTTATAGCCACTGGTGCCTAATTGTATTGTCTCTTACAGGAGTGCCTATGCCTATTAAAACTTTCAGCATGGCTCAAAATCGTGCGACTATTAGCTATTAGCATTTTTGTTTAAAATCCATATCTATTATTAGATATTCCACAAACGTATTGCAGTGGAGAAGTGAAGTGAAGCATTGAAAAAGAATTCTCTCGCATTAACTCTCATTCCAAAGTGAATTCTCGCAAAAATATCGATATTCCCTCTAGGATGATTAAAATAAAATTAATTATAGAATGAGATCGAAACCGAAATTTTGAACTTTGCAAATTAAATTCACCATTTTCTGATAAGAAATTTATTGCAAAAAATATTCGACTTGCTTTCAATTAGATTCCCATAGATGTTCACATAGGTTTTTTTATGTTAAACTATTGAACGCTGAAGCGTTTTATAACGCGAAACTGCCTTACATTAGCTTATATTGGCTTATTGTGTCCTCTAAGCAGTGGCTATCTTTAATTTGAACCTCTAAAAGCAGCAGCCTGAAGCAGATGCGAAGCAAAACGTGAGGCTCACAAGGCTTTACTTAGCTTTTCAATACAATATGCTTAACACTGGAAAGAAATTTAAGTCATTTACAATCCTCGTTCGTCCAAAACCCCTTGCAGAGCTTTCTAAATTGACGAGGTGTTGCGCAGGCCCAGCGAGGACTATTCTCATTCAAAGGAAGCGATTTTATGAAAGTTTCAATTATTTTTCACCTATCAGAATTTAGCGAAAATTTTTTCATTAAATTTTCTTTAAATTATTTTTTTTCTTTTAATAACCTCTCCTGCAGAAATTTTCCTAAAATTCATGCAAAAATCGAATTATTTTCTATGTAATAAGAAATTTTCTTTTGACATAAAACGACTTTATTATTTGAAAAAATCCATAAGTGTTCATTCGTTTAAGTTCGCCTTGCCAATTAAATATTTCTTAAACAATTTTTATTGAAATTCCCGAGCTGTAAAGCGACGCAGAATTTCTCGAAAGCGAATCGCATAAAATGCTTATTTTTGCAGAAATCTTATCTTCTAATTGCTTCTAATTGCGACTTTTTTAACGGTACACATATCTCTCATCTAGTTCGGCTCCACTGATTATTCAGAGTGGCGTTCGTCTACCAGAGAGTCGTTCAAGAGATGTGAACCCGAGCAACCAACCGAATCCCACTTTTAATGCACATCGCGATGGATTTTGCATTAGCTATTTCTAGCAGCTTCGTTACCAAGTCAAAGTCGATTACAGACTGTGGACAGAATTGTGCAAATTTAAAGGACTATGAGCTCTATTAATCTGATTCTCTCGTTTATCTTCTCATTGAAGCCTTCCAGAGGAAGAAGTAATGGTGGACGAAAGTCGGTCTACCGTGATCTACCGTGATTTCTCACTGAAATCTATTTACATATAATTCGTCATAATTTTAACTGCCGATATGTTCACAGCAATTTCCGCCTCAATCAAAGTCATACTGCATGCATTTGGCCAAAGCTATCTGACAATTCCTCTCCGACTGAAGATTTCTTGAGATTGAGGTTAATCAAGGTTAAAATTTTGTTGGAAAAAGCGGAAATAATTATAAGCAAATCGTCGCTCTATAAATATTTGTTTCTTAACGTTAAAATGAACCAGAAAGATTTCATAAAGATACAAGGAAGACGACTTATCACAAATTTTTCTGGAAGATGAGCGTCTAAGACAAATTATATTGCTAGTTGCTGGCTTTTTAGCAGTTAAGCAGCCTTCATAAATAGTGTTCTTAAATGAAATTAAAAAATCTACCCGACAAATATTGGCCCAAATTACCGATGCCATCAGCTTCATTATTAATTTCGCGCTTTCTACGGATTATTTTGTCAACATTTTTTGAACCAATAATTCTCCTGTTGATTTTCGCAGTGCCATCTGAATAAGAATCTGAAAATCTAATAGTTAATATTTAATAAATAGCAACAATTTAATCTTATAAATCGAATTTCGACTCTTCATCCACCTTTTCAATCCTTCTTCATATTACCTGAACAACTTCAAGTGATTATTCCACTTTTATGCCTTTTCTTATTGGCGTGATTTACGTGAAACTTCGCGTGAGCTCCAGCTCTGCAGCTTCACTCTTTGCGTCTATTCCATATGACTTTCATAGAAATTTTTTTGCGATGCAATTACGGTAATTACAGCGTTAAAAGCTTGAAAATTCTTAATTTGGAATAGAAAAAGATTTATTGCGAATGCTTTCATTTCATTTTTTACAATAAATCAAAGCGAAATGCAAATTAAAGTAATGATAAAGGAAAAAAAAAGGAAAACCCATCGATAAAGAAATAATGCAATGATAAATTTTACCCGAAAATATTGTTTTCTTGCCGGCGATATGATTTTCATTATCCTGAAATCCAATAAATAAACAACTACCCCGCCTCTTTAAAAAATTCATTTTAATATTCTTTTTAATATTATACTTTTGTAAATAATAAAAAAAACTTACATAAATATTTTCCACAAGCTAAACACTAAATGAAAATTATTTTTGTCAATAAATTCTATCAAAAGGTCGGAGGTCAATTGATTTTCGATCTTTTTCATTGGAAATAAAGAATTGAAATGTGAATTTTCAGTGGAAAAGGAAAAAACGATAGTCAATTTATATGCGAAGAGATTTGACGTGAAAATTCGCAGTTTTTACAAATTTTGAATCCATTTCAATAAATTATGAAAATTCGAAAAATCCACAAAGTTATTGATGGAATTTTATTGCTTCGATGCATTTTTCAAAATAGCAATTTGAAATTTAAATTCGAGAAAAATTTTTTTCGAAATGAATCGTTTAATAATTTCTTATTAATTTGTTTTTTAATATTTAAATTTGTTCGATTCATGAAAAATTTTTTTCATTCTATCGTTATATTTCGATTTTTTAATATTCTATATTAATATGATTCTACATGATTTCATATTATTCATTAAATTTATTTGAATCGGAAGGATGTCAAAAACGAAAATCAATTTTATCTAAAATAGGAATACATTGATGATAAAGCAGCCAAGTGGATAGATGATGAGCTCCTTATTTTACTTATTTACTTGCACTGCGGATATTTAGCCAGTCGAAAACTTTGGATTTTCATGGCCAAAGACATTTTATACATTTATTTAGCAACAACGGTCAAGAAGAATGGCATATAGCCAAGTGCTTGGGCAATGACCCACAAGCAGACCTATAAAGAATGTAGAGAATGCTGCGTGAAAGCTGTAAACATTAATGGTATAAATCTTGATTAATGGCAAAAGCAAATGATATTCGTCAAATTGCCTATAAAAATTGTGGAATCTCTCGACATTGCTAATATTTTGACTAACTCTAATAGGTATTTTAATGCCGATGATCGGACAGTAGGTGCCTAATAGGCACTCAGAGAATCCATTATTCTAAGATGGCACAAACAAATGGTTTTGAGAAATTAAATGGCTTTAGGTTAAATATCAATTTAAAAGATTTCGGTCCTCTGGTAATATTCGATAAATATGTGAGCAGTATAATATAATTAGAAAATGGAATTCAGTAATCAGATCGTGATATTATGATAGCTGATAAGAGTTTTGATTTGACATACACAGTAGACTAAAAGCGCGAAATTTGCGATTTCTGCCTCAAATTTCATGTAATTGGAAACAGTGAATTGAACTCAGCTAAAACTTTTCGTAAAATTAATGAGCTGAAATTTCTTTCTTCACTATTAATTAATCAAGGATATGGTCCTAGCATATTTGTAATTTGTTCAAGGAAAAAAACGAAATTCCATTTTTAGATATGATTCAAACGATTTTCGGTTTATCATTTGTTTCTTGGTGCATGCGGTGCATCTGTTATACAAGTCTAATTCGAGATTAAAGGAAACTGAACATTTATCAGTCTTCTAATATGCTTATTGAGGGATCACCAAGTTCACACAATGGTTTACTGCGTTAATTGCTCACAAAGAAATGCGACTTCTGAGTTGAGTCGTATGGATATCCTTTAATAGTTCCAACCCACTGCATGATTTACTTATAGTATTGAGGCACAGAATTTGTCATGATTTAATGCGGCCATTAATGTAAAATTTTATAAGAAAATCCTGTTTGATTCGTCATATGTGTAGTGATGTACACATAACTTAAACTTGGTTGCACAGGTCATCGGTGCTCAAAAATTTTAGAAAATATTTCTACAATCCCTCAATAAACTTAACGGAGTCGCTGAATCGAGGAGATTAGCCAGCATAGGCGGTTCAAATAAATATTTATAAGCAGTTTACAAACCAGAAATTTTATCTCCGTTTTAAAATGATCGAAACATAAAATTGAGCTTAGATTTTGAATTGAAGAGTGAAAGGTTGCAGATATTTAATAGCCGAACTAGGTTGCAGTTTCGATTCCTGTCATAGTTTTTGTTTGCTTTTTCAGTAGTTCTACTGATCACTTCCCTTTCACCTTAAAAACATAGATATAATGCAGGCGAGTACCATAGGATTTCATTTTCAATAGAGGGTTTGGTCATGAGGAAGAGGAATCGAATTCAAGACACTACCTTAATTGAAGCAATTTATCACACCATTCTCACCTTCTCGTGGTTCTTGAACTGTTTTTTTTTTAATTCCAGAAATTAAAAAGCCGAAACCTGGTCTGCATAATATAATTTATATTCATTAAAAATTGGAAGATGCAGGACTTAGGTTTTAATGTCATTTTTGGACATAATTTTTAGTAAAAAATGTAGAAATTTTGAAAATTTTGCTTATATATGGGATCAACAAATGGAGAGTTGGACTAAACTCTACTAATGACCCGTAACTTTTTAGTATTATTCGTATTATTAATTATAGGGACAAATTGTGCCACACTTTTATCCAATTTAAATAAGAGTCATACAAATTCGTTTGCAATTTTAGTCTATAAGTTTAACCTATTTTCCTCTTAATTGTTTAATGGTCTTTTTCCAGCTTATGTGGCGTTGTTTATTGTTCTAGGCATAAGCAAAAGCGCATTATTGCTGCTCTGCTTAGCAAGTATACATAAGAATACTGCTTTGAAAACCCCTTCAGGACGATTCTTCACGACCGCTTATATTTGTCGCATAAACTAAGGCTTTTAATTAATTTGATGTTTTTTCCTTTCTCATTCTCGGTTCGACGCTGATTTTCCTCTTTAGATATACAGGCAAAGTGTTCCAAAAATTATTTTAGACATCGTTAAGACAAAATTCAATATATTTTTTAGCATTTCATTGCACATCACAGACCTTTTCATTGAAATTTTGCCATTTGTTCAACATTTACTCGGAAAATTTCGGGCAAATCTAATTTTATTCAACATATTTCTTGACTTTCCCATTGTGCTATCTCTACGAACAAGTTTAGGAAATTCTCTCTATAATCTGCGGTTTTTCTATTTCACATTTTTTATGCCATAAAATAACCGAAAAAAAATTCTCTTAGCACGCCATTTTTCAAATTTTTTAGATTATTTAATCAGGGTTAGCAATAAGAAAAATTCAATAAAAAGAACGTGAATAATATTAAATAAATATTTTAATTTAATTTGGAGCTGAAAAAATATAAAAACATGGAGATGCACATGTAAAGAGTGCATTTTGCATGCACTCTTATATGCGTGCACGTGCAAATCCCATTAAAACGCTATTAAATTCGCTCATGCTGACCGATTTGAATTTGGGTGCATATATATTTGTGCACAAAATGGTTTATATTTTTCATGAACCCATTCTAATAAAAAGGTTATTCGACTAAAAAAGCATGAAAAAATACGAAAATTGGCCAATTTTTTTCATTTTTTGAGTCAATTTGATAGAAGGATAACCAATAATCTACCAAGTTTTATTTAAAATTGAGCATTGCAGTGGCGCTAAGATTTATTCATCGCGAGCAAAGAAACTCAAACTCTTCAATTGTCTGCTCAAAGCGAAGTGGTCAGACTGATAGGCGAAATGTTCAACAAGAATTTCCCAAGGATTGGTCACCGCTCATCACAACTGCTCATAATTTGCCATAGCTTCCAGATTTGCGATCGCTATTGACGAGTCCTTTGTGCTCAAACAAACTTTATCGTTATGGTTTAGATGAGAAAATTGCAATTTTGGCTTTTGTTTTTAAACGATTTCAAATGAATTTTTAGCTATTTTCCGAAAATTTAAGATTTTCGAACGATTTTTTTTTGAATTTTTAATTAGAAGAAATTTTAATGCATTTTGGTTTAGGAATTCAAGCTAATTATTATTATAAACAATCAGTTATCAGTTCACAGCAAAATATTTTCTCGAATTACAATTCTAATGAAAAATTAAAATTCAATAGATTTCTTATCATAATTCTTTTCTTATCTCAATTATAATCGCGATAAAGACATTGTTTGCAGCAATTTGAAGCGCTTTTCAGATGCTTCAGGTGCTTAAGACTCGGCAGCATTACCTTTGATTAAGCAAATAAATACAATAAGGAAGTAATTAAATAAGTAATAAACAATAGTAATTATCCTCACCCCACATTTATCGTTAATTCGCTTTTCGACGGTTATTTTCAATAAAATTCTTATTAAGTGAGACGAATCGCATTATCACTATTCACATGCTTTATGAGATTCTTAAAATTATTAATTATTTATTTATTTAATAAGGAAATGAAGCATTTAGAAATGAGATTTTAAAGGTACAAATCCGCTGTGTAATTGGCTAAAAGCACTGAAATCGCTCAAACGTTTGGTCAACAAACGTTGATTTCGATAATTAAATCATTGTCGTTCACTCACAAATAAATAAAATTAAACGAAAATAAATTTTATGAAAGTCATAAATTTTAAGAAATTTCTAAAGGAATAATCGAAATAAAAATGTTGTTATTATGTTTTAGAAAAATCGAGGCAAAATTATGTTCGCATTTCTGTTCGTTTTCCTCACTAAATATCAAAATTGCATAAATTATCGCGCAGCGAAGAGAAGCGATTACTGCAAATCATTTCTCACAGCTGCTGTTGCTAGTACGGTGAGGAATTTTTGCCACCGAAATCAGCGTAGAAATAGATCGGCTGGCAGCACTACACTACTGTTAGTGAAAGGTTTATTAGGTATTAGGTTATGGAACTAATGCTCGAGACAGATCCAAGCAACAATATCACTCGACTATCGCAACTCCAATTAAATTATTACAAATTACTAAAATTATATGTCTTCAATGATTTATTGAGCAAGTAATTTTTGATAGAATCTTGAGACTAGCGAAACTACGATATGGACTTGCGAACTCGAACCTCCAATCCACAGTCATAGACTTTGCCTCTTCAGCTAATTGGACTGTTCAAATACAACCTGTTTTAATTATAAATTTTAAAAAATCAATTTTTTTCAATTTATTTGACTGAAATTTCTTTTGAAATATGAAAAACAATAAAGAAAATTGATAAAATTTGAAAGAAACGTTTTTTCTTGAATTCAATAATGAACGAAATATTCAAATAAGGTTTTAAAAAACTAGGAAGTCTATAATGCGAAAATAGTTAAATCGGTCAAAAATTTTTGAAATTCAGTCTAGAAGGCCCATTTCAGCTTAGGTTTGTTATGCCAAAAAACGCTTGTTAGGAGATCACAGGGCGATACAAGTGTGTCGCCAGTATTGCACCGATTGTTAAGACAGAGGTTATTCCTTCCGGCGATGGAACCCCAGCATCGAGGCATCGAAATGAACATAGTGAACCATTCCACCGCTCGGTGAACTATACTTTTTTTATTAAATCCTATTCGTTGTGTTAAATTAGCAAAAAATTTACAATTTAAACAACTTTAGAGCATTTTCAGTAGCTTTTATTACAGAAAATTTTTTTAATTCTGAATGATTTATTTAAATAAATTAAATATTTTTTAAATAAAAAAAATATTAAATTAAACAAAAGTGAAAATTGTTAGGCTTTTTGCATTAAAGAACACCTTTTAAAAACTTTTAAAGCCTAAAAGCAAAATTGTTTAACTCTTTTCAGAGTAATTTTCAGCATTTTTGCTATAGAAATATATAATTTTATTAATTTCAAATATAAATTCCTACAGTTTTTGTTTTCATTAAAATTAATTAAAATTAATTATAACCATTCTTTATTTTTTTTTTTTTTAATGCAATAATTGTTTCAAAATTCAATAGAAATAAAATTTTATTATAAAATAATTGCTATATTTAATTAATACTCGTTAGCGCTCTTTTAGTGGATTTCGAAACAATGTTTGGCAACTCGATACGCAAACGGCATAAATAATAATGGAATAAATAATTAAATGCAAAAGGAATAAGGAATTCTCCTTCTTCCTCAAACATAGCCCAATTTTCCGCTTGGCTGGTTCCACTAACCGACTAGAATGAGCCCGCTAGGAGATATAGGTGCAGCTGCTTCTTTCTTAATTGGATTTAATTTTAAGACACATTCTAAAGGCTCGGATTACAAACACATGAAGCAATTACATGGCTCAACACATATGTATGCCCAGTATATCTTCTAATCAGGAATCAGGAAAGATTTTATTTAGCAACCTTATTCATCACACTGGCTTGACTTGGTTTAGTTTAAATTTATTGTCGAAAGCTCCATATCACAAGAATGAATGAATATGATTAATTAGTAGGAATAGCCCAGTGGATTGTTCTCGTTCGAGGTGCTGAAGCTGGGTTTCTCCAGGAAAGAGGATCCAGGTAATGCTGGCGACTCACCTCCACCTCTACCGTCTTTCCTGGCAAAATTTGGCTAGTCCGAGAAGCGAGCCTTACGAGAAATGGTGAGCGCTTTTAGAAAAAAGAAAAAAATTATTTGGTGCAAAAAATATTTTAGAAAATAAATATTTCAAGTTCTTCTAATGAAATGAAAATTTTCGTTCAAATGATTCTTCTAAAACTTTCTGTAAATAAAAAGATTAAAACTAAAATCTAAATTGCATTTATGATATGCTTAACAAGTTATGAAGAAAAAAAATTGTCAGCGTAAAAGATTATTTATAGGTGCAATAATTTCACTAACCAATGGTGCAGGAAAAACAAAATTCAAGAGGAGCAAAGTTGGAGCAATAAGCGTTGTCACTGGATTCATATCAGACATAAAATGAGAGTTGGCATGGATTTTTTGAATCGCACTCCCCACCGAATGCGTTGCGATGTTTCTCTCTCGCTCAATATATGCATAAATATTATTTGGAAGTGCGTTATCCTGAAATATTCCCGATAGGAAAACAAGCGAATCCATGGAATTACGCTTCTACTAATTCGAGTTTAAATTTAAAATAACTTAATAAAAACAATATTAATTAAAAATTTTTAATGCACTTTATGCATTTCGAGAAATATTCGTAATTCTTGAAATTATTTTACTAAAATAAAATCCAAGTGGCTATTTCTCAAATATCGAGGAATTTTGCAGAATGTAGAGTCCATGCATTGGTGCATGTTGGCAAGTATTGGACCCATTTGCGCTTCTCCTACTCTCTCTCTCGCCTTCTTCCAATTCCCCTCCAATATTTAATTCTATATTTGCCAACAACGAAAGCCTGAATTCCCCCTTCAATCATTGATAACACTTGTGAGTATAGTTTAAAGTGACATCTTTTAAATATCATTTATTATTTGTTGTTTTCTTATTTATTATTATTTATTTATAAATTATTATTTATTTTCTTAAGAAGACTGAATAAGTTATTCATTCACTGTTATCATTATTGCTGATTACTGAACGTTTGAAATTTTTCCGAAGCAAATTCTCGAAAATCAAAAAATTTACAATTTCTTTAAAATTATTAGCTTTTATTTGCAATTATAAACACTTAAATATTCCGCTGAAAACCTCAAATGGAAGCAATTAGAGCAATTACTTTTTTCTGGAATATCATTGAAATTTTAAATATTAGTAGTCGAACCACTTCGTTTTAAATTGCCGAATTGCTAAGAAGTTGCGAACCACAGCTTCATCTTTTCGTTCCTCCAGCATTTTCACCATCATTTTCCGATTCGATGAGATGCGCTCCGAGAGTTGAAAAGCGTTTTAGTGGAGAGGGCCACTTGGGAACAAAAGCACGACTGAGCGCAGCCATTAAAAAGGTTTGCTTTCACCAGAGGGAGTCGCCTGGGAATGGAAATGCGAATGCAACTATTGCTTCACTAAAATATCACTTTACATTTGCATGAATAAATTTCGTTTGAAAAAATAATTATTATTGAATAAAAAAACCTGAAGCAATCCTAATTTATTAGCTTCCTTCATTTCCCTTCATTTCGTCGATATTTCTCTTCACTGAACCACTAAACCAAGTGACTTCCCTGACAAAATTTCTAAGTGCAGCAGTAACAGCCAGCAGAGTTCGTCTAACCAGTTGTGCTCCCTAATCATAAAATTTTATTTACCCTCGGATGAAGGCGATCTGAGGCGGAAATTCTTGACGCCTCTGGCAGGCACCTTTTTAGCCGTATAAAACCTACGACTTTTTCTTCCAATTATGTTTTGACTATCTAAAAATCGTAGAGTGCAAAAGCAATGCGTTATGTCTGCGGCTTTTGCCGAACTAACAAATTGTTGCCAGCACCGTCGCTTCCACAACTGAGTAGAAATGCCGAACCCTGAAATCCTCGGTCGACCGCTAAACAATCTTAAGAGTCGCCAATCTGCTAAGCACTTCCTATGAATCGACATCTCTTGAGTTCCTAAATAATATGCCGTCTCGACTTGTCGTAAATCACCGTTACTAGCTCTCTGACAGATATTTTTTCAAGGGAAACCGAGAAGAAAGAAACTTTCACGATTCTTGCTTCCAGGCAAATTTTGTTCCATTTATAAAATATCTTTCTTCGCATCGCACTTACACAATTATATTAATTTTGGCATTTTCTTCCTATTTTAATCGTTTTTCAGCAAATTTAATTGTTTTCAGAATTTATAAAGGAAAATAAAAACAAAAAGGAGTCATGAAATGTTTCGATTCCACTCAATACAAATATTTTCGAAACGACACAAATAACTCTTTTTATTTTTAAATTTGCAACTTTAAAAATTCATTTTTTAAATTTCTTTTTAAGTTTTTAAAATATTCAAATATTCAAATTTGTCGAATTATTTAAATTTATTTTATCTAAATTCGTGAATTTTTAAAGAAAAAAATCTATAAATCTATAAATAGGAGAATTCTATATTAGCTCCGCAAAAAAATAAAATATTTATTAAAAAAATTCACGAAAAAAAATTAAATATTGATTAAAAAATGAAAATTATTGAATAAAAACAAAAAGCATATATATATACGTAAAAAAAAAATTCATGAGGAGAAATAAGCGATTTAATCAAGATTTGTAAGAAATTTTCGCATCGAAATACCATTTTCTTATGCGAGATAATCACAAAATTCAGATGAATTTCATTTTAACGATCTAATCTGCAATGCCTTAATGTTAATGAAGGAGATAAAACTGATAAGAAATGGCACTGATAATCGAAGAGATAAAACTGCCAGCTATTGGCGATTTTTTAAAAATTTGTTTAATTTTTCGATCAATAATACTTTCAGATTTAAAATTTTAGTATTTTACAAAATAAATTATGAAAAAACGACTTTGATTTTAAAGCAATTTAAATTTTATCGATAAATTTGATCGTTTTATCCAATAAAAGTAAAATTAAAATGTTGAAAATTCTATTCTGACGAATTTCTTTTTCACAACTGAACATTGTTTCGATTCGTATCGTTTGATGCTAGCAAATGCGACGTTAAAAATGAATTGCAGCATTTTGGAGAGCAGCTCGAAGCACCGAAAAACCTCCGCCACCGCCTTCAAGTTCGCACCGTTAAGAGCAAAGGAAGCAGCCAACCAGAAATGATGAGAGCTTCTCGCAGAGGGAACGATCGATTCTCTGTTGAAAAATGAAATGCGATGAGTTTTCCTTATTCACTTAGAAAGTCGAAGGACAACTTAGGCAAACGAGAGCAAAACGGAAGTGGTAGCTGCTAAGCCCGCAGCCCGCACGCAAAATGGGTTCCCTCGCGTGAACTGTTGAAAGGAAACCGCTAAAAATATCGCACGTATATCGAAATACTTGGCTCGAGACAAGTCTATTGACCACATGTGCTTCCTTAAAGGTCGAAAGTCTCAAAATCCCTTTAATTTTTAGACTTTGCTCCTCGATAGCGCCTACTACAAGGCAGTCTCTGCCACTTCAACAAAAAGGCAGAGTGATGAGGACACGTTCCGCAGGGCTTATCACCGGGATTAGACTGTCACTGCTGCATCCATCTTATATTTTGGCAAAAGAAATCTAAGGTCAAAGGTCAGGGAAAATTCGTGGAAAAAAGCGAAGAATTTCAAATAATTCGAATTCAAATTCAAATTTGCCAAAAACTGGCAATTGTCCAAAATTTGAAGAATATTTCTTTTAAAAAATTTATCTTTTCTTAATACTTTTTTATTGGCAATTTTAGAATATTTTTTACGGGAATGAAAATAAAAAATTTTAGAAAATTTGCGACGAAAATTCGTGGGAATTTTTCGAAAATTTTCTCATATTTTATTTATTATTTATTTTTATTTTATTTGTTGATTTTATTTATTTTCGTCGCATTTTTTTATTTTCAATAATTTTCAACTTATAAATGGAAAAAATAAGGAATTTTCGAAGAAATTACAATTATTTTTGCACTTATTTTAGCGAAAGGGGATTATTCCGAGGCTTTGGCCAAGCGTTTGGCCAAGGCTTGCTATCGAGCCAAGAACTAGTCCCAAGCACGGCCAATTATTCCGAGGCTTGGCCAAGGCTTAGACCAGGACTTAGGCATCGGCAAAGTTCAAGAGAAGCTAAAAATTAATTTCAGGTCGAATGTCATTAATTGGGAAGCGTTCGAATAATTTTTATGGACGAAATCGCTCGAATAAGCGAATTAAGTAATATTTTCTTCTTTTTTTAGCAATTATTTAATCAATTTTGTTAGAGATTTTTCTAAAATTATTTTTTTCGCTATTTATTTAGTGATAAAATATGTTGAAATAATAAATAAGAAGCAAAAATAAATGAAATGAATAAAAAACAAAATATAAAAGAACATTTTTTAAAAACATAAATTTTATAAATTTCAATGTTATAAATATTTATTCATAAATATTTAATTTACAATCTCAAGCAAAATTTCTGCAATTATTTTTTATTTTTTTCAAATTATTTTTTTTCAAAAATATATTTTTCTTTTATCTTTTATTTTTATTAATTATTTCGATATTATTCGCACCATTTGTTGATTATTTTGATTTCTAATATTTTTTAATATTTAATCTAATCTAATAATCTAATATTTTTTAATTCAATCGCCAAAAAGTAACCGAAGCAATCTCTACCAAATTTTTTTTATCGATTTATTCTAATTGATTAAAACTGATTAATTTTGAAAAAAAACTTATTAAAAGAAAGTTAAAATATGACAATTAAATATAATAAGGCAAAAGTGGAAAAATTTCATTGAAAATTATAAAATTTTTCAAATTTTTCTTACGATTTGTTTTCTTTTATTATTTTTATTTCTTTTATTTTTGTTTATTCTTCTGTTTCTTACTCTTTTTTATTCAAAAAAAATTATTGGTTTAGGAAAGAAAATGAAGAACCATCAACTTTTGTGAATCAGCTTGCTTCATTTTCATTTACAACGACTCAACAATCGTCGCAGTCGTTTAGTTCGTCAGTAGATGGTTAATTTAATAGTTTGAAAATTGTAATAATTATTATTTTTTTCGATTCTTTATTTTTTAGCATTTTAAAGGAATTTTCGAAATTTTTAGTGTCAAAATGGGAACGTCCATCATTAAATCTGTCGGGAATGAATGCCGATATTATTATGCAAACAATTGATATTGATTATTATATGAGTATGAAATTTTTAGATAGATTTCATCTTTTTTTCGATTTATAATCACAGAAAATTATAAAAACAAATAAAATATCGAAAGTTTTATCGAGAAAAAAATTTTTTTCAAATCCTTTTTCGTTTATATTTTTTGTTTTTATATAATATATATAAATATTAGTTAATTTGAATTACACCGTAGAAATAAAATTTCATGAGTCGAAAAGATACCAATCTCTAAAACATCAACATATTTATTGGAAAATAAAAAAAATGATAGTGACGACGTCTTTCTTCAATAGCATTATTCTTGAAGCTTATTTTTTGGCATAGCATCTAAAGGAATCTACAACAATTTATTTTTTAATTGATTTCATGTAAAATTTTAAAATTTTAGGCCTTGGCAGGACTTGGCCTTAGGCTTGTGTTTAGGCTTTTGTTTTTATTTTTTCTCTTTTTTTATTTTGACAATTTTAATCTTTAATTCTTGTCGTTAATTTTAATTTTTAAAATTTTATATCATGTTATTCCTCTTTTTTAAAACGTAAATATATGTTGTTTCTATTCAAAATCTCCAAAATTTTTATTTTAAAAGATGTCGAATATTAAAAATTGAATATTAAAAATTTGCTTTTTTCTGATTGATATGTACTAAAATCTAATTTTTAAATTATTAAAGATGGTGAAGATGATGCGATTATTCGATTGTATGGTGTAACTTATCAAGAAAATTCAATATGCGTCCAGATTAGTGGATTTTTGCCATATTTTTATGTACAAGTCGATGATACATTTATGGTAGAACACATCGATCGCCTTCAATGTGTTTTAAATGAATTAGTTAAAGTTTGTTTGTTTCAGTTGTCTTTATAAATTTTTTTGCATTTTTAATCATTAAAATGATGTCGAAGATTCAAGCTTTTATTTCAGTGTTCCAAACTAATTTCACCACAAATAATTTAAGTAAAAAATTTGCTATGATCCATGCATGGTTATCCAAAAAAGAAATACCTTCCAAATCTGTCAAATTTTATTATAATCCTTACTAATTACTTTCGTTTTCCTCTAACTCTTTATTATATATTAGAATTTCAAAATTTCACCTTATTTAAAATTTTTTTCAGTTGAAATAAATTATAATCTTCATTTATTGTTTGTTTAATTTGTTTTTTGATTGTAGAGTCAATCTTCTGGCTCTGGGTTATCAAAAAATGTCCAAAAATTTGTTTTAAATATTGAAATAGTTTATGGCGCGAACATATATGGCTTTAAAAAGAAATTGGATGATAAGTTTCTTAAAGTTAGTCTTCGATCACCGAAATTAATCAGTACTTGTTAGTTTTTCGCTTATTTGTGGATTCTTTTTTTTCTGTCAGTTGTTTTTCTTAAATTACTAAAACTAGTCAATTTCTTTTCATAATTTTTTCAATTGAAGGTACTAATTCTATTAAAATTTATTAAATTTTAGAAATATTTAGTTATTTCTCAGGTCGACGAATTTTTGCAAATGGAATTGATTTATTTGGCAAAGGGAAGATTGAATCCTTGGTATCTTTCGAGGCAAATATCGATTTTGAAATTCGGTTTATGGTGGATGTTTCTTTAGTTGGCTGTGGATGGATCACTTTGCCTGCTAAAGCATATAAAATTTTATCAAAGGATGAAATGATTAGCAGATGCCAGTTAGAGGTTTTTTCATCGAAAAATATTATTTAAACAAACTAAAATTAAATTAAAATTTCGTAAACAAATATTTTAATAAAATTTTTAATGGCTGTATGCATTCACAAATGTTTGAACAGATTTCAATGAGTTTTAAATTTATAGATAAATGAAATTTGCTGAAAAATTTTCTTTTCGTGAACTACAATTCACATTTTTTAAAATTTTAGGAACCTTTTAGGAAATTAAATATCAGCCATTAAATAAGTAATCTCAGTTTTACAATTTATAATGAAAGTGGCATTCATCAGTTCTGGTTACGGCTCTTAGGAGCTGCAATAATAATAAGGTCGAGGTAATTTAGGAGAAAGTAAATTGAGAATAGAAATATAGATACTATGGTTCAAAGTTCCTTAGCATAATCCGGATTTTTCAATATTAGAATTATTTTTATCCTTTCAGTCTTAATGCCTGAACTGATAAATATAAGCAAATTGAATTGATAAATTTTTTGCTACATATTTATTGTTTAGGTTTAATTTATTGCGTTTTATATCTTATTTTCGTTTTTTTCACATTTTACATTTTAGTGCTCAATAGATTATTTTGACATCATAATTCATTCACCCGATTCATCTCCCGAGTGGTCTTTTATAGCTCCATTAAGGATTCTATCATTTGATATTGAATGTACAAATCGGAAAGGTATTCATGTTTCATATTTCTTTATTCATTTAGTAAAAAACTTTTTTCGTTTGAAATAATTTAAGCTTCCGCTGGAAATATGAATTTATAGGTATTTTCCCTGAGGCGCATACAGATGCTGTGATTCAAATTGCCAATATGGTCAAACGAGAAGGTGAAGATGAACCCTTTATCCGCAATTGTTTTGTTCTTGGCGATACTGCTGCTGTTGTGGGAAGTGACATAATAATATGTAAAACTGAGGAAGAAATGCTTGAAGTAAGTTGAAAACCGTGTTTCACTGTGGGGAGAATTTTTTTGGAAAATTATGGCATTTTTTTGGTTTTGTTATTTGGAATTGCTTCTGGAAATATATGCTTTTGAAAATATTAAGTTTCATATTCTGAAATAATCTTAGTTTTCCAAAGTGCATTTTTTTATAGTTTTTTTAAAATTTATCTTCGAAAAAGTTGAATTTAGTGGTAAATTTATATTTTTTAGAAATGGGCATCATTTTTGCGCACAGTGGATCCCGATCTGATTACTGGATATAATATACAAAATTTTGATTTCCCCTATATTATAGATCGAGCCAAGGCTCTAAAGGTTTAAAAAAATTTTGTCAAAAATTTATTTTTCCTTATTTTTCCTTATTTTTTGAATTCATTCTTTTTTTCACTTTTGTTATTATTTCAATCTGTGTATGCGCTATTCAGCCTTTTGATTTTTAGGAGTATTCAAATTTTAAATATTTAAAGTATTTGTTGTATTTTTAACTTTTAGATCGAAAATCGTGTTTCTTTGTTGGGTCGTGCTGTTAATTCTCTATCAAAAGTTAGGGACATGCAAATGTCTAGCAAACAAATGGGTAACCGAACAAATAAAATGATAAACATCGAGGGGCGTGTGGTTTTCGATGTTTTACAAGTATGTACATATATCTTCGCTTTCTGTTCAAATTGATCATGATGTAATCTTCATTTTTTTCCTTGTATATTAATATATCAAACTAAAAAATAAAAACAAAATAAAAGTTAAAGCCCATTAGTGCAAGCCCATTATAATTCCACAAAATGGAATGTTATTTTTGCAAATTGATATGATTGCATTTTAAGTTTGTTTGCTTAAATAACAGAAAGTTGCCAGATTGTGTTACGAGACTATAAATTACGAAGCTATACTTTGAACAGCGTCAGTTACCATTTTTTATGTGAACAAAAAGAAGATGTAAATTATTCGATTATTGCCGATCTTCAGGTAATGCGCTGAAAACTTCTAGAAAACTGAGTTGATTTTTTATTGCTTATATATTGGAATTTAATTCAAATTTAATTTAAATAAATATTGCAATGTACTTATTTTCAGAATGGAAATGCGATTACCCGACGTCGTTTAGCCATTTACTGTATGAAAGACGCTTATTTGCCTCTTCGTCTTTTGCAGAAATTAATGTCTGTAGTTAATTATATAGAAATGGCTAGAGTAACAGGAGTGCCATTAGGTTATCTACTTTCCCGTGGGCAACAAATCAAAGTTTTATCTCAGATATTAAGGAAAGTAAGTGTCATAAAGCATAATTAAAATGTTATAGATAAATATTTCTTTGAAGGAATAATGCAGGTATAATGTGTTTCCCGAAATTTTATAGCTTTGGTCTTTATTAATTGATTATTTGAATTTAAGGCAAAATCGCTGAACTTTTTTCTACCAGTTATTGAGACAGCACCGCTTGATGATACGTTTGAAGGAGCCATCGTAATTGAACCAAAAAGAGGATTCTATAATGAACCAATAGTTACTCTTGATTTCGCATCGCTTTATCCTTCCATTATGATTGCACGCAATCTGTGCTATACAACATTGATACAGTCTAATTCAGCTATTCATGGGTTATTTTTTAATTTAAATTATAATTATAATATAATTTTGATTTCTTGATATATTCATTGAAAAAATTGCAAGAAATCTCTAAATCTAAAATCTAAATCTAAACGGTCAAATCGTCTCGAATACGGTGAAATCGAAAAAAAAAATGCTTTAGGTAATAATTTAATAATTTTGCTCTTTAGATTTTTTTATTCGTTTTAATTTTTCTTAATGAAAATTTTTTTAGTGAAAATATCTTTTAGTGAAATGTTTTATGATTTTTGCAAAATTGTAAGCTTATTACTTATATTCGCGTTTACAGTTTGAGTGATAATGATTTTGTAATAACTCCATCAAATAATCGTTTCATAAGAGCAACCGTACGTCGAGGATTGTTGCCCGAAGTGCTGGAGGATTTATTATCCGCTAGAAAACGTGCAAAAAATGATTTGAAAAATGAAAAGGATCCTTTCCGGTTTGTTCTTTGCGAAAACATTTCTATGAAATTGCCTTGGATGAAATTTTTCATATTTTTTCCTGTTTTGTCGCGTTTTTCGAGAAAATTGTAAGAAAAAAATCCATAAATGGATGGAATGATTGGAAATGAGAATATAATTGAAATGTGGTTCTCTATAGATGTTTTTCAGTCAAATGGTTCTAAATGGAAGGCAATTGGCCCTAAAAATTTCTGCTAATTCTGTATACGGTTTCACAGGTGCAACAATTGGAAAATTACCATGCCTGGAAATCTCACAATCGGTAACTTCTTACGGGCGACAAATGATAGAACTAACAAAAAATGCTGTTGAAGAAATATATAAATCAGGATACTTGGATGGTAAATGTCCGTGTGATGCTCAAGTCTGTTATATATGTTTTTATAATATGTAATAAATAGTTTCATTTCGATTTGCAGTAGATTTGCCTAAATGCATTTTAAGGTCATTTATGGTGATACCGATTCAGTGATGGTGAAATTTGGTGTAAAAAATGTTGCTTCTGCGATGGAACTTGGTCGGCATGCTGCAGTGGAAGTAAGCAAGAAATTCACTTCTCCAATCCGGCTGGAATTTGAAAAGGTTTAGTTTCATTATTTGTTATTTTTTGTATTAAATTTTTTCATTCTCAGATTTACAGTAGTCACTCAAAAAAAGAGTTATATTTTCTTTTATCTTTCAGGTTTATTTTCCTTTTTTATTAATCAATAAAAAACGATATGCGGGTTTATATTTTACTTGCCCAGAAAAGGCCGATAAAGTCGATTGTAAAGGCTTGGAAACTGTTCGTCGCGATAATTGTCCTTTAGTGTCCAAGGTCCAGAATGCTTGTCTTGAAAAAATGCTATTTAATGGAGACGCGACTGGTGCTTTGGATCATGCCAAAAAGGTTACTTATTATTATCGTTTTTTTTAGAAGTATTTTTTTTTGTTACTTGCATTATAATATGTAAGAGAAGTGTGTATATGAATTTACTGTGGCATTTCGATATTATTTTCTTAGTAAATTTCTTAGTAATTGATTGTTGATTATAGATAATTTCCGATTTATTATGTAATCGCGTGGACATATCAGAATTAATCATTTCGAAAGAATTAACTCGAGCAAGCACGGTAATTAAATTTATTCTTTAATTTATTAATTTTGGCGATCCATTAACGAAACAAGTTTCATTTTTTAAGCTTTGTCTGAACCTTTTTTTCTTTTTTTCTGATATTTTTTATTCATATAGTTTTAAAAAAGCCTAATAAATATTTCTTTATTATTGAACCAAATAAATATTTCTTTATTTTTTAAAGTTTTTGAAAGTATTGACCTTATATTTATATTTAAGAAACATTTTTTGATCTTTTATATTATTCCTATTATGTTGCTTATTATTTCTACGATATTTATTTTTTTTTATTTCTGCTTTACAATATTAAAGACCTATGCTGCTAAACAAGCACATGTTATATTAGCTGAACGCATGCGTGAAAGAGATCCCGGTTCAGCTCCTCGCCTCGGAGATCGTGTACCATATGTTATAGTTGCCAAAGGTCAAAAAGTTGGTTTTTCATTCTCTTTTTTTTATGCGTTTTTTATTGCAACATTGTTTCATTTATCTTTTATTGTGATTAAGGTTCCTGCTTATGAAAAGGCTGAAGATCCAATTTATGTGCTAGAAAATAATATTCCTATCGACACGGTATATTACTTGGAAAATCAGCTGGCAAAACCTCTAGCTCGTATTTTCGAACCAATTTTAGGGGATAAAGCTGAATCAATTTTAACGAGTATGACTTTTTCATTTTAAGTTTTTTTTTATTTTCAGAGTTAAACTGATTAAACTTGAGTAAATTTTGAAAAGTTAAGGTGGTACCCACACTTTGGTTCGAACGGTAATGCATTCAAAAGTCTCAGGATTATCCAATTTTTTTCAAAAAACTGAGAGATGTCTTTCTTGTAAAAGTAGTCTTCCAAATGGGTACGAAGGTGCAACGTGTTCTCATTGCAAACCGCACGAGGGAAAAGCCTATTTGAAACACGTAATTTTTATATATTTTTATATATATATATATTAAATTTTATATATTTTTACATATACTTTAAAAATTTTAAAATTTGAAAATTTTTTAATGAATATTATTTTAGTTAGCACTCATGAATATTACGGAAAATCGCTTTTCGCGTTTATGGACAGAATGTCAAAGCTGTGCTGGTACAGTCAGTGAAGAAATCTTATGCTCATCTTAAGTTTTAACTTTCTTATTATTTAAAGCCTAGCGAAATTATTAAATGTCTTCGAAGAAATAATACCTTTCTTTCATATACAAGAAATTTATTTATTTATTGAATTTTTTTACTTAAAATCCTTTCTTCTTTTCTTCTTTCCTACATTCTTTTCTTCCAAAAGCCCATTACTAATTCGGTTGAGTGAACATTCTCCTGTGGCCAGTCTAAACCTCCCAACTTGATGCCGTTCCTGAAGGTTAAAGACATTTACCTTTCCACCATCTAAACCTCTATTATCGAACCATTTATGCCTGCAAAATCTCGGAAATCTCTCTTGACCAATAACACAGATCTTTAATTGAATTTCCTCGTTTTTTAACAAAGCTTATAATGACGACAGAATATAGCCTAAGATAACATAAGATTCACTCTATGATATTATTGTACTGTAATTGTGGGATTTCTGTCCGCTGTAGGAGTACATAGATAGGAATGGCAGGAATGACCCAAGGTAGATGTCTTCGCTCTCAGTGGCCATTTTTCGTAACCTTATAACAGGACTGCGCAATGCACCCAGATGTGAATTTGCTGAAGCTGATTTCTTTACGAATAAATAAATAATTCTACAAATACACCTGCAGCTTTCCAGCTGCACATTTTTCCATCACTTATTTAGGGTTAAAATGGATTCCACCATAAAAATTGATATTTCTTTCATATATTTGTGGATAAAAGCCGGTATATGATGAAAAGAAATTCACAGACTGAATTTTCAGACGTGATTGTCCCATTTTTTATATGCGTGAAAAAGTGCGAGTTGACATTGCGCGACAAATGAAAGATTTCCAACGTCTTACTCTTTCCACATGGTGATAAATGATATCTTGTAACAATCCATATTATCTATTCTTGTTACTTCTTTTGGTTATTTTTCATATTTTACATACGTGCTGTCTGCTATCTGTTTTTAATCGAAGTCTTGTTAGTTCCAAATTTTATTGTTTTTTTAAGAAAAACAAATCTCTCCTAATTCGAGTTAATCATTCCTGTATCAATTGTTCTTAAAGATTTATGTGTTGTCATACCAATCAATTATGCAACAAGCCAAATAAGATGAAGAATACTTATAAAATCTGATAAGTGAATTCTTATTAGTTTCTTATTATTTTTAATAAATAAATCAAAAGTAATAACAAACAAACAAATAAATAATCGGCACAAAATAAAGATTACTTGCACAGCAAAGAACTAGATGTAAATAACATTAATAAAACCATTCCAAATAAAAGTTCAAACAAATTATATTTATTTAAAGCAGCTAAAATGGAAGATAACATAAACGTATAAATTCATTAATAATTTGATAAAATAGCTACATTTTTTCGTTAAAAAATGTATATAAGAACATTTTAAAAAAATAAATAATACGAGGAAAAAAGTAAAACCCGATCTCAAACTGGACATTAAAGCACTGAAAAATATTTTCACAAAGTAATATCGATAAATACGAATTTAATAAAAATTTTCAAACACTACCATTACTGCAATTTTAACTAAGAATGAAATGAACTAGAAATTTCTAAACTTTTAAAAGATCTCACTCAAATAATTTTATAACAATAAAAACATGCGAGATATTGAGAAAATCTATCTTATTTGATATAAAAATATGAGGGAAATCGTTAAATTTAATAAATTATAAATGGTTCCACATTAAATAGAATTTTTCAGTAGGTAAATTTTAGAGCTATTTTTTAGCAATAGAAAGCGATCTTATAATAACTTAGAAAAAAAGGGTTTTATATTACATACTTGTACAAACTGTCCGAGTAGTCACAGAATTACCAGAAATTGTTTTTACAGTGCGGCAGTGTTGACCTGTAAAAAGCATATATATATACATATAAACAAAAAATAAAACATATATGGGAAAAAATCATTTTATAACAAAAACAAACGAAAACCATTCCTTAAAATTTTTAAAAATACCAGAAAAATATAAAAAGCAAGGAGTAAAACAATAAATGTCTTAGGATTTTTTCATTCACAGTATTAGTTAATGAAACAAAACTGTCCATTAAGGCAATTTCTGCATCATCACTTAAAATAAATCCTTGATTCCTTTTGAAATTATGAAAATTTTAAAATTTATTAATATTAATATTATGCGTATTATGCGTTCGTTTATTTAAAGCATAGGTATACGGCTATTGCTACGTTTGAACTTCCTATAAAATGAAGTAGAAAGTCGGAAATTAGAGAACTATCCTAAAATACAATACAAAGGACGATAAAAACAAACCACGCCCGTTGTAAACTTCTTGATATTTTGCCGCAGGTTCAAAGATATCTTCTCGATCACTGCTTCCAAAGTCAAAACTGTGAAAATGACTGCCAAAACCATTAAAATCAAAATCACCAAAAAGATCGAAATCATCCCAAAGATCATCGAAAAGACCACCGGTAGAAAAACTATGTGCTCGTCTATGTGCCGATTTATGTGCTTCATTATGTGCTTTCATACCTGAAATAATCAATTATACGAACAACCAAACAATAATGCGTACAATAATTGGATTGTCTTAAATAATTTCTTTGATATTAAAGAATTACTTAAAAAAAAAATAAAGAAAAATCATCAGTGATAGTGATAATTAATAACTGCAAATATTTTTTGACTTTTTTTGTGATAAAAAGCCAAAGGAATGAATATGATTAAAAAAGGTAGCAAAAAATTACTTTCTTGGAAATTTTTATAAAATTTATCGAAATCAAAATTGTTGGCATGTTGATATTGAAACGATGCACCACCCATATCATAATTTTTTCTTTTTTCCTCATCTCCTAGTACTTCATAAGCTGAAATTTATAATTTTTAAAAAATTTGCCATCATCATAAGTCGAAACTTAGTATATGCTTAGTTTCAAGGTAATCTTTCCAGCCATCTTGACCATTTATTGTTGAATATTTCCAATTCATGAGATTAGTAAGTTGGAACCCTACAATTTTATTTTTATTTTCACAAATCCCAGTATTTTTTCAAAAATACTAATACATTACATTACAAGTTTGAAGTAAATAAAAACAATAATAAAAAACATCTGATTTGAAGTCGAAATCTTGAAATTTTAATCTTCCTAATTTAAAATTTAATATCAAAATCTTGACATAATCATTTCACCTTTTTATTGCCTTTGGCACCTTTACTGATATAACCAAGTGGATTTTTACAAATTTCTACAAGAACGTCAAAAGGTCATCTTACTGGGTTCCAAGACAATTAAGGGAGACCATATAGCGGAGCTCTTCTGCTTCAGTAATAAGCAAACTTTAAAACGAACCTTCCGCGATTTCCTGGAACTTCTTTGACGCCCCAGGGTCCTTGTTCTTATCCGGATGGTACTTCATCGCGAGTTTCCTGAATGCTTTCTTTATTTCCGACGTCTTCGCACTTCGTGGAACGCCGAGAACGTCATAATAATCCACGGAAGCGTGAATTAACAAAATCACCACCTTCGTCGACAAAAATAATAAAAACAAAAACCGTTCGCACATGACGAAACCAATGAGATGCTTAAAATGAGCATTTGAAAGACGTCATTTAAAAGTGTTCTTTTCGAGACACGAAAAATATTTTGCAGCTAAATATTAATGCAATTGAATAATGAATGTTCACTCATATCCTAAATAAATTTGGCCATTTTACTATTCAAAATTTGCTGAAAGTAATGTAGTTAATTTGTAAAAATAGTGGATATAAATAAAGAAATGAATGAAAAAATCGAAAAATCAGAGAATGAAGAAACTGGAAAGGTGAACGAAAATTTAGTTCGATCGTTATAGGGCATTATTTTCGAAGCGACCAATGTGGGGGTATAGCTCAGTGGCAGAGCATTCGACTGCAGATCGAGAGGTCCCCGGTTCAAATCCGGGTGCCCCCTTCCTTTTGCCTGCTCACCCAATTGTTCAGTCGATCAACTTTACATTTTAACAATTTCCATTAATCGAGAATTAGGCACCTTTACTAGATTAGGTAACAGAGAAGCACATTAAACGATGCCTGCGTTTCGCAAGAGTGGTGCTTCAGGAGGAGATCTGCTTTGGTACCATTTGTGTGGTATTGGAATTTTTCACACGTGAATAAATGGTTAGCACTCACCTTTCCCAGCGGCCATTTGCACTAATGCAGTGCATAAAAGTGCAGAAGACTCGTTAAAACCACGCTTTTCTCTTTTTTTTTCCTCTGCCAGAAGCAGAATACGAAACGCCGACTCCTAGTACACTAGTAAATGCAAAATGAAGGAAGCATTTGAAGAGTTCAGAGGCGATATTCTCCAGAAGTTTAATTGGCCCTAATTTCATGTTTCTGAGTGGCAAAAATTATTTTTTGCTTCCATAGTTGCAATTCACGAAAATCTCGAAAAACGTTCCGCGATGAGCACCACCGTTAAATCTAATCTCAACAAAGTCGTTCCATTGCGAGAGGCAGTCTTTTACAGCCCTAAGAGGTACTCTCATAGAGGTACTTTCATTCCTATTTTAGGTCATTTCATCTTTTTTAATCGAGTTTCCGAAGATGAAAATTTTGATTATTGCTGATTCGAGCTGCATTAGGATGAGATTACTTCGCCTAAAAAAGTATTTTTTACAATATTTTTTCATTTTTTATAAAAAATAGTTTCCTAATATACAATAATATTATTTATTTATATTTTACAATTTTACTCGTATCTTCCTTCATTCTGTGCAGCAGAGTTTTAGCGATAGGTGATTACTATTATTTAATGCCCACTTAGGTGCTAAGTGGTTGAAGTGGTTGCAGCTTCTTCGCTGTCACCATTTCAGTCTCATATTTCATCCTTCTTCATGCTTTCTTCTCCTAACAGCTCTCACCATTGCTGGTTAGGTTGTCTGCGCTAACTGCAAGGCTATGCAAATTTCCAAACTGTTCGATGCCATTTCTGGCAATAATAGAGCCATTCCTTTCTCCATCATCTAAGTCCATATATCGCTGGTCCACCGATAAGTTCAAAATTTTTCCTGACCGTACCACGTGTCAGTCCACGTCTTGATTGGTCCATCTCATCACCTTTTGACGTCACGCATCACAGGATTTAGCAAATAGCGAAATATCAACTTTTACAATGGACAAAGAAGAACCTAACCAGCGAAGACGACGCTCCGTGATGGTACTTTTAATGCAAGTTGTATTCATTTTATTTATTGATTTTATTTATTTATTTATTTATTGATAACCAGCCAAGCAAGGCGACAATGCCATGTGCTTGTATTAATAATAACAATTAAGATAACAGAAAAAGAAAACACAAAAAAAAAAATATAACATAAACAAAATTAATTACAAAACAATATGACAAAAACAAAAATTAACAATTTAAAGAGGAAATTACAGATCAATATAATATAGTACAATTCGAAGTAACGATAGCCTGAAGATAACCTGAAAATAAAATCGAGATTTCTCACTTCCTGCAGTTCTTGCTTGGTGTAAACTCTTCTCTTCTCTTTTTTTTTTTTTTAAATAATATCGTAAATGATATTATCTTTTAATGATATTAAGGACAGCTAAGGATGACGCACAAGCTACATCGTTCGGTAATTTGTTCCAGTAGTTAATAGTACGAATAAAGAAGTTGAGTCCTTAGTTTAGTTTTGCATATAGGTTTTAGTAATTTTAAGCCATTAGTTCTTGTTGGATTCAAATTTAGTCTAAAGTTATAATATTTCGAGCAGCCTAGTTTAACATAACCATACTTCTTATATGTGTAAATTAAATCTTGTTTAAATCTACGAAATGAGAGAGAATGTTGTAGAAGTAGAAGTATTCGTATTATTTTATAATTAAAATTATAATTTTTATTAGGAGAGAGGCGTCGTAGAAAATATTTTTGGAGTCCTTCGATTATTTTACCTGTTTTACGATGTCTCAGGGAGTAACATGTAGTATTGTAATCAAAAAGAGGCCGAACGAATGCTTTGTATAATTTGATAAAAAAACTTTCAGTTTTATTCTTAAACGAACGAAAAATAAAAAAATTTAGTATCCTTGAGGATTTCTTTACTATGGTTCTGCAGTGAAGATCGAAATCGAGATTTTCATCCATGATTATTCCAAGATCGGAGATGTGTGAGACTCTATTGATTAAATTACCATTTATAAAAAGGTTAGGAAGATCGAATCCTTTAGAGTTGATGTGAAGAACGCTACATTTTTGAAAGGAATGGGTAATTTGCCTGTCAAATAGCTAGTCAGCTATTATGTTGAGGTCCTCCTGCAGTGGAGCAGTGGAGATAGGCTATCCATGAGAATAATAAATTTTACAATCATCAGCATAAAGATAAATAGTAGAATTTGTTACTACTGTGGTGATATCATTTATATATAATAGAAATAGCAATGGCGCAATAGAACTGCCTTGGGGTACGCCTACTTTAACAGGTGTCATGTCAGAAAGAGTTCTTAACATTTACAGCCTGGTAATGATCTTTTATGTAATCTGACACCCAGTTATAGAGGTCCCCTGTTATGCCATAACTATTAAGAGTGACCAATAATTTGTTATGGGAGACAGTATCAAAAGCCTTAGCCAAATCTAGGTACACAACTGATACTATTTTTCCATTGTCAATTGATGCTGACCAATCAGAGGGATTTGCCAATATTTGTGAAGAAGTAGATTTTTGTGTACAAAAGCCATGCTGATAAGAAGATATAAAATTATTGGCATCAAGATAAGTAAGCAATTTGTTCCAAATCAACCTTTCAA
>UYYG01001156.1:690544-903666 GCA_900625125.1 Dracunculus medinensis | reverse complement strand
TATTAATATTTGTCCAAATATCCATTTATCTTCCAGAAAGCTATTATTAATTTATATTTAGTACACAGAGGAACTTGATGGTCAATCGTCTCAATGAGGAGAATTTAAGACAAAAAACAGAAAAGCAGGACAATAAAAATAAACCTGCTTCAAATATAATAGGTGGTAACAGATAAAGAAAGAATACATTGGCTTGTAATGAAAATGCTTGCTCGTTCACATGCGATAATTTTAAGAGTACTCCGAGTATTAAGCCAACAACAATTAGTAGCGATGAATCAGGAAATATATCTGATATTTTCTTTGAAAGGTGAAATACTAAAAATATGCGAGAATTTGAATTTAACCAAATAATTTTCAAATAACCTTTACCTTCAAAAAAAGGTAATAGTAAAAGTAAAAAAAATTGAAAAAGCCACATTATTAATTATTGTTATCATTGTTTCTATTATTTATTACCATTATTATCATCATTGGTACATTATCATTGTTCCTATTTCTGTTGGTACCATTATTATTGTTACTATTTATATTGGTACCACCATCATTATTACCATTTTTGTTACCATAGTTATTCAAAAGTAAAAATTTCAATAATGTTTCGATGAGTGATTTAATTTCATCGAAGATAAATACACAAAGGTCGAAAATTACCAATTTTTGAAACACCGGCCAGCAATAACCAAACTGCTATTGTAAATGGATTTTCAACTTCATCCCAATTGATCGATATAATCTTAAATTTATTAGGGCAATTCCAGAAGATTAATAAAATTGCTAAGCGAGAAGAGAAAAAAGAATTTCGATTTAAAACTCTTTTTTTTCAATAAATTTTGAGAGTGAATTTTTGAAATTTCTCCACGAATCGCATAAAAATTTGGAAAAATTTGGACTTATTTTCAAAAATTTGACAAGTCTATTTTTGTCGCAAATTTTATTGAAATTTTTCGAATATAATTTAAATAATTTTAAAGTAGAAATTTTACCAGGAAATTTTAATATAAAATTTTAATTTTTAATCACTCAATGATAGAAGTACCAGTGGGTCTTAAACATTTCTCGAATCTTCTTAATAATTTAATAATTTTCTTTTGCTCTTCTCAGAGTCAGATCAGTGAAATATCAGAAATCATTTCATTTATTATACAAATTCATAAAAAATTATCCTAAGAAGATTAAATTTTGTACAAATCTATTTGCCAAACTAATTACATTCATTAAAATCAGTTTACTTAGATGATTGTTTACCAAGAAAATGCGAAAAAGTTCAAATTATTTAGATAATGTATTATATCTAATTTACTTTGGATAAAGAAGAAAGTAACCTGGAATCGTTTTGGCACTTCCTTTTTTTCTTTTTTTTCAACGATTTCATTTCTATGTCCTTCATTCAGGTTTGTTTCTTCTTCGGCCAGTGTTTGTGTGAATAATAGTGGCAATAAAAATATCAATAAATAATAAATAAATATTTTTGGTAGCATGGCACTTTATAATTGAATAAAAATTTTTGCAAAAATATTTTCGTATTTAGCACAGTTCTCTAAATATTTAATAATAAATAAAAAGTCATAAAGACGATGCTAAAAAAAAAATTTATGGCTGGAACGAACTGGATTCTGGATGGTAGATGGGAGTTATAAAGTTGTTCGTGGATAAAAGAAGGACGACAGAAGCTGAAAAAATTTATGGAGGAAAAATATTAAATTTATAATATCGATAAAAATAACAGCGACTTATGCATAAAAATTGACTAATTGACTTGACTAGTTGGTGTTCAGTATTTCTATTTAAAATCACTCCACTGGATAATTTTTTTTTTATTTTTCATTCAGATTAATTCAGAAAAATATTCTCGCCGGTAAGCCACATGGATGACAGAAGTACGGGAGGATCGCCACTCGGATTTATTTTAATGTTTATTTTTGTCAAACTTTGATCCTAAGATGGCCAACAACCAGTCGGTTTTCCTGTGTTTTCCTGTCTTTCACAACCATTGGGAAGCATTAATTTGGAAAAATCAATTTTAAGTAATAGCGATGAAGTATTTATGGAAAATTTGTATGGGGAATGAAATTTCTTTTTGAGATTCAGTGGCAGACAAAATTCCTCAATTATTATTTTAAATTGAAAATCAGATTTGACCAAAAATGAAAACTTTAACAAAAATTATAGCAAAATTCAGAAAGGTGAAAGATAAAAAAAACGAATAAAATTTTAGGCAAATTTAAAAGATTTTTTGAAATATTAAAAATTTAAAAGAAAATCCAATTTATTAAAAATTCTTTATAAAAATATAAAAAATTTATATTTTTTCATATTAGTTAAGTAAGGTGTTCACCATTTCTGGCTAAGCTGTCTCCTCTGATTGCTAATACGGTTAAAAGCTTTTGCTAGGAAATCGCTTGGGTACAGATGGGGTACCAGCGTTATCAGCATTTTTTAATGACAGACTTTTTTCCGCCAGAACAAAGTATTCGAATCTCTAATAGAAATAAATTCTTTGACAGAATTTAAAATTTGTAAATTTGCAAAATAAATCAAAATTTTTAATTTATTTATAAGATTAATTAAAATAAAATCGTTTAAAAGTTGAAATCCATTCAAGGAATGAATTAAAAACCAAATGAACCACAAGAACGCAAATAATAGCAAATTAATCGCACATTTAATATTTTTGTTGTGCAAATACAACAAAAAATTTAGGAAAGTCAAGAAAGATTAAGTACGATTAAATAAAGTTAACAAGAAGAAAACACTTTAGAAAAAACTCTATAACTAAATTTTTTCAACTAAATTAACTGAGATTAAATGAAATTTATTCATCCTCTTGAAAACTTAACAGATTTCTTATCAGCTACAGTTCGATCGTGTACTGTGTAGTGTTACTTCAAACGATTAATGATGGTCAACTAGAGTTCGATTCATCTCTCGTGATAACGATAAACCCATCATTGAAATCTTTTAAAATCTTGGTGATGCTGAAAAATCGCTGATGTCTCTAATAATCAGTGCAACCAACCAAACTAGAAATTTTGAATTATTTAAAAAATAAATAAATAACAGGAATAATAAATATCCTTTAATAAAGCCTCATCAACCTGTCTTTTGCGCTTTCCATCTATATAACTATCGTAAGAAATAAGTTAAATAAATCATTTCGATAGTAACTAGTTTCGTTTTTTATTTTTTTAACTTTTTTTTCAATAATTATCTCGAAAATGAGCGAATTAAAAGATAGAAAATTTAGGAAAATAAATTATTGCTCAATAAATTATTTTCATATTTTTCAACAATGAAATCTATATTTTTTACAACAAAGTCAAATAGTTTTCTAAAAAGTTTTTTAAGGTTTCTTTCAGTTTTATTTAATCGAATTCTCACGAAAGAACTTTTACCAAAAAATTTATTATTTGGACTACTAATTTTGAACTTTTTCGAAGTTAAAAATGTCTGATGTTTTCAAAAATAGCGATTAAAATAATTCAAATTTGGAATGAAGACAGTCTATAAATTGGAATCGGATTAAGGATATTAAGGATAGAATTGGAACTTTTTTCGGGGAAAAATTAAACAGCGGTTTTTACAATTTATAAAGAATTTTTATCTCACTAAAGAAATATTATTAAAATTACTACTTTATAGTAACACTAATGCTGAACTACTTTTCTATAAAATGCAGTATTACGATTGCTCGTCTTCTTCCTCTTTCTATCTCTTATCATTCCTGGTTTAGCTGGTTCTACTGGGACGAACTAGAATACATGCGGTTATCCAGCGTCGTGCAGAATTGGAGATTTCTCTAAACAATGAATTCAAAAGTAACATAATAAACGATTGAATAATTTAATTTAAGTATGAATGATAAATAACCAAAATTACGGTAATAGGAAATAGGAAAAAAATTTCAATATAAAATAAAATAAAGTAATAAATTTAAAATAATAAATAAAGTTGATATATAATGGTTATAAAAAATTCTTCAAAAAAATTTTTATTTTGTCGTAATATTGAATAAAAATGATAAAAAGAGATAAAACTTTACTAAACGTCGAATACTAATTATAATATTAAAATAGGTGGGAAAAAAAATAACAATGGTATTAAAAAAATTTATGAAAAGTAAAAATCAATCAAAAGATAAATGAGTAAATAGAAAATTGAAAAGAAAAAAAACTACAAAAATGATGAACATTGCTAGGTAAATATGCCATTATAATTATTATTTTATATTCTAAAGTTTTAATTGATTTCAATTTTTTTTTTTTGCAATAATCTGTGGATAATACAAATGATCGACGATAATTCGGTGAGCTATAAAAGCTCTATAAAAAAAATTCCATTCAATAAGTTCAATTTCCGTACCTCAAAAATTGAAGTAAAATAAAAGTACAACGTAAAAAACAGGGTTATAAGTATGAATGATTTCGATCGAATCGAATGCTAAATTTCTCAAATACTCAATTTTTATTCAAATAATTTCAATATTTAAGATTAAATTGATTTATGCAAATAATCATTTTGGTTGCCTAATGAACTATTCTCAATGACTCAGTAAATGGGCAAATTTGCCTGTTGCTTGGCGAATAAGGCTGGTCGATGCATCCGTTTATCCATGCTATTGTGATGAAAAATAGTAAATACGACGGCAACGACTCACATTCATTGTCCAAACAATCTTTTAGCCTTATAACTTAAACTGCTCGCACCATTTTTCTTAAATTTTATCGCTGGAAAAAATACCAGATTTTTTAAACTGGCACGTGTATTTTTATGTTTATACATCAACAAAGGCAGGAAAATTCTTCTTGAATTGATGTTCGCTTGCATATGCTTGCGTAGTCTCAAGTAAATATACTTGCAGCATAAATGTATACATAAAATTCACGATGATTCTCGATTCTTTTTGAAGACTTTTCTTATTTCGTAAAAATTTTGATATGTAAATTATTTTAAGAAATAATGTTCAATAAAATTATCATAAGTAATTCCAATATCGCTGTTAATCATATATTTAAAGAATCATACTTTCTTCAGTTGTACTAATCCACTAATTTTATTCACTCTGATTTGGCTATCTGCACTGACTATTTTGGATGAGCCAAAGAGTTGTTTAGGAATAGGAATATGAATTCACTCGAATTTCAGTGGGCTGGCAAACTTTATGACTGTTTGACATTAATGAAAGCTGCAATAAACCACTCAGCCTTTATCACACTTTATCATCATATCACATCGTTATTTGTCGTTATTTGTCGCTAAATTTAATATCATTTCACTTTTCAAACGTCACTTGTTTTCTTAATGTTCATGCATATATATATATATTGTACATGTATATTTCTTCTTCAATGATACAATAGTTTTCACAGCTCATCGCACTTATTTCGCAAGAAATCCTTTTTTTATGATAAAAATCTGGAATTTTTTCCACATCGTGGAAATGAAGAAAGAAAATTGATTTTAATAAAACTAACAAACCGAACGATGAGAAAAATGAAATTGCAATTCATTGTAAAAGAAAGCCTTTCTCTTATAAATTAAATTAAATTAAAAATTTAGAATTATTTAAATTATTCTCACAAGAAGAGATCACTGAATGCGCCTATGAAAATTGTTCATAATTAGCCTCTCATGCTAACCAGTTTTTTCTTATAATTTACCGCACCGTTTTTCTTTCTTATTCACCCTATTAATTGTCTTCGTTAAATAATTTATATGAATTAATTGATGGATGGTAATCAATGTCAATAATTATAATTAACTGTTAAAATGTTAATGAAATTAGCTGTTGGAAATCTTATTCGTTATTCATATTTTAAAAAAAAATATTATTGTGAAATTTTAATCTAACGTGATTTATTAATTTAATTTATTATTTAATTTATTCATTAATTGTTTGATATTTGATATATTAAATTATTATTGTGATAATAATAAGATTTTTCATACAAAATTTTATAATTTGTAATGCTGTCGATGGAATTTCATAAATTTTATTTATGTACAGCACCATATTAATTTTAATGATATAAAATAAAACTTTTTTGCAAAATTTTTTGTAAATTTAAATTATATAATAAATATTAATAATGAATATAATAAAACATTTAATATTTTATAATAATGACTTCAATAAATGAATTATATTTTAATTAAATTTTATAAAAAAAAAATCATAAGTGACAAGGAAGTTATATATATAAAATAAATTAAAGAAAGAAGTAATGAAATTTATTTGCAAAAAATTTAGTTTTTGATCTTTTTTCTTGTTAAATATGAGAAGGATGTGAAGAAAAAGGAGGAAAAGAGAAGGAAGAAGTGGAAGGATTAGGAGAAAAGTTTATTCGCTTCATCTACTCATTAAAAACATTATAATTATATTATATATTTACAAGCAAATTATGATAAAGCAAATAAAAAATAATAATTACAATAAAATCAACAATGGATAACGTTTTCTGAAAATTTCAAAAATTATTCATTTGTTATAACAATAATTATTTATGTAAATCGCAATGTCAGTTGATCACTTTTAATCTTACTAGCAACGAAAATCGATTTCCATCGGTAGCGATTTTAATAATTTTAATTATTTTTATTGATTTTCCTTAACAGCGGAGAAAAGGGAGGGTGAGGAGGTAGGAGAATAACCAGGAAAATTGAACGGCGACGGGGTAAGGTGAAATTCAGCCATTCAAATGTAACATGTTTCAAACATTTTGATCAAACTTATCATTTATGAAAATTAATTATAAATATTAATTATAAAAAATAACCACAAAAACCACAATGAGTGCGTTACGTCTTTACCGTAAATTTTTAATTTTCTCAACTTTTAAATAATAGGTTGTAAGTGAATGGATTATCGAAAATGTTACCTATTGGTATCGGAAAGTCACCAAAATTCCCTTCCCCGACGATATTAACTGCTAATAGTAATTGTAAACAATTCGTAAGAATAGTTAAGCTGCTACTAAAAACTATTGATGAAACTACCAAGTCGGTTGTGAAAAATTCACAGAATATTTCAAATATTGTGATTTTAATAAAAATTTTTTGCTCTACCACAATTTTCTACCAAAAGAGTCACCCTAAGCATGTATTTTAAAGTGATTTCTTTCGGTTTATCTATTTCAGAAAGTGAAATTTTTAATTTTTATTTAAAAATATAATCAATGAGTTTTATAAGAAAAATCATACTACACGATATAAAAAAAAATTGATGTAATAGTATATTTGCCAAGGGCAACTGCGCATTTTCCTATGCGAAACAATTATAATAGAGCAAAACAAGTTTTTGTATATTTTTAGAGAATAGCAAAATATCTCTTAAAAATCTAAATGAGCAAAGCTTCTTGCCAGCAAAGCCATACGATGCAGAAAGGTAAAAAAGATAATAACGTTGCTGTTCTGATGGATGATCGAGAAAATAACGTAAGGAGTTAAGGAGTCGAATATTAGGAAGCAGAAGAAAAACAGGAATATTTTCTAGCATTCACTCCAGCAGAACGGTCCAATTAGTGCTGGCAATGAACCTAACCCTTACTTCTATTGCCAAGTAAATCTCTGATAAAAATTTCTAACCTTAACTATTGGCAGCCAGTGGAGCTAACCAGAAATGGTGAGCGCTAATCACTTACTTAGATCACTAAAATATTCAATAGTACACATCCATCAATCGTTTTGATATTTATTTTTGAGAAAAAATTTTCTAGATTGTTGGTAGAATGCCAATATTTTTGTGTACCCAATTGCATTTACTGTTTATATTCACTTGATTTTCATAAAATAGAATTTTATATTGAAGAAGAATAAATTAAGTAAGAATGGATGGTGGAAAAAAGTTCAGAGTTCTCAGTGATCACTTGAGAATTTTATGCGAGAACTATTTAAAATGTGCTTCGTTATAACCAGAATTGCATAGCAATACAATTCCCTTTTATATTTTACTGCCATAAAATGTTAAATGTCTGTGTAATTCTTCTATTATGACACCTTACCTTATCAGGTGATTACATTGGCAAACAACGATCACATACCAAAAAACATTACAAAATGCTACCCAAATCTTTCTTACTTATTACTAGTTTTTCATTATTTGCACGCTTTTCAGACCACTACCGACTAATATTTCACCTCCTCCACCTACATTATATAATTTTATATAAATATATTTAAATACATATAATAATATTTAAATATATTGATTTTATATAAATATATTTAAATTTTATATAAATATATTTAAAAAATATATTTAAATTTAATTTAAATGTTTAAAATATTTAAATTTTTGCAATTAGTCTATAGTTTTCTTAAAATTCAAAACTGATAAAAAGAAATATCAGTGAATTGCGAGGTTGCACTTGTTTTGATTAAAGCAAAGCCATTGTATATTTAATTCGTATCATTAAAAGTGGAATTCGAATAATGCTCGAGACAGATCTGTGGCGCTACCTCCAAAACGTTCTGACGGAGGCGTCTTATCCTAATAATCAGAGTAATCAACCAAAGCCGAATGGCGAAAAGATGAAAAAAGATTAAATATCTCTAAAACCTTTCAACCTTTGCCTTCGACTACTTTTAACATTAATTTTCGATTGATAATATGTGAATGAAAGCTTATCGAAGCCTTAGATAAATATATGTGAATGTGAATGTGCAAGAATACAAATTTTGACACCTTTGTTTATTTTTCTTTAATGAAAAAAATAAAAAATCCTTCGAAACCTTTCTTTTTCAAAAGGATCTTTTCAATCAAAAAACGATTTCTTTATAAATCCTCTCTCCTTTTTATAAATCAAAAGTTGAATTATAGCCTCAAAGTCGATTCAACTATAAATAAATAAATAGGCTTTTTTAAATGTCAACATCGCAAGAATAAACCTAAAGCAAAAAAAATAATGTATATTTCCAGAAGTTTTTTGGAAAAATAGTTCTTTTGAATCATTCACCATAATAATCGTAATAATCGTAATTATATAATTAATTATATAAATATATAATTATTTAATCGCAATTATATAAATTACTTTTTCTTGAAATGTTTTTGATCACTTATTGTTTTAAATTTTCCAAAAATTTTATGCTAAATTTAGAAATTCTTTATTATTGCCGTGTTTCCTTATGTGAATAAATGGATATATAAAATTCATATTGAAACAAATGCCAGCGAAAATTCTATTTTGGACAAGGCACATAATCTAAGCCATTTGATTTATTTATTTGAGTTTTAGTGAAACTAGCAGGAATAGCATTTCCAAAAATACAAAATATAGCATTAGTAAGGAATAAAAGTAAAGCGTGCGCTACAAATACGATAAGCCATTCGGATTTTTCGCCATTTTTTGTTAATTGAAATATAATTATTGGCGTCGTTAACATTGATATGCACATTATGAACTAAAATCATAATAAAATTAAAATTAAAGTGGAAATAAATTTGAGATTAAAAAATATCTCAAAAAACTCCATATAGCATATCGAAATAATGTGTATTTATAACAAATATCTCTTTCACTATTTTCATGAAAAAACTTGTTAGTCGTCAACGCTTATCATTTCTGGTTAAACCCACTCTGATTACAAATGTGATGAGAAATTTTCGCCAGAGAATCACTCAGTGATAGAGATGCAGATGAGCCCCTAGCACTTGCAGATCCCTAGCAGATCTGTTTTATTAGCTTAAAGAACAAGGATAACTGGGTATTTATTTAATGCAGATTTCTAATGACAAGGTGACAGACATAGTGCTTAAGTCGACGTAGATCAAACCATCATTCACCTATCTTGCCTCACCTTATAGCATAAATGCAATAAGATCTAATAAAATACCTGAATAATAGCGTTAATAAAATAGCTGTATTGTTGGCCAATAATTGTTGAGCCTTTAAAAAATCCACCCGTATTAAATCCAAGTATCGTAACCGAACTGATAAGGAAAATTATTGATAATGTCGAGGAGAAATTCTGCGCTATAGCCAAGGCAATCATAAATGCACCCATTCCAAGAAATGCTATTGAATTAAATAAACGAATCTTAAATTATGGCTTAATTTTAATCGATTATATATAATTTAGTGATAATAATATTATGGTTCGCATGCGATTAAAGAAATGAATTTTTTTCCAAATTAATTTGCTTGCATTTACAGCGGTTTTCAATTGTTTAATTTTTCGAAATCAAGGTCATTAGGTCATTTTCATCGATAAAAAATTTAAAAAAAGCAATAAATTTAAAATAAACCTTAGAAGCCTCGCCAAGAAAGTAAATTTTATCGCTAATATAACCAGCAAATAATTTTACAACAAATTGCAAAAGAGTTGGTAATGCAGAAGCAAAACCCACATTCACAATTGGAATTAACAGAATCTAAATGTCAAATTGTTAATAAATACTAAATATTATCAATTATTGATAAAATAATGCAGAGGATTGTGTCGTGGACAACGTTAAAGTTGTCAAAAATTAAATTATTTATATTTACATTTATATCATTAAGTGACTATTTTGCGGAAATTTCTCGTCTTAGGAGCGGAACGAGCCTAGCCGGCAATTATGCGCCTATTTGCTCACTTATGAAATTTCTCTTTGGTACAAAATCGAAATAGAGCAGAAAATTGGAATATACATCTAGCATTTTTTCTTATTCTTTATTATTATATTCGCTATTTCTGTTTATTAATATGGAACTCATGTCGTACACCTCGCCTGCTCCGTAAACAACCAAATAAAAAAATATTTGAAAAAGAAACAGCAAACGTTGCCCAAAGGCCTAAAATGTAAATTTATAAGAAACAAAAGAATTTTTTCCTCTCAATGAAATAACTTTTATTTAAATTTAAATTTAATTTAAAATTTCGATAAAAATTTATGAATTAATTATAATATTAATAATTTAAAAATTTGAATAATTTTTGTCAATTAAATGGCAAATTGAGGAATAAAGCTAAAATTAATTTTCATTTTAATTTGCAATAAATAATTTTGACGGAACGAAAAAATTTCTTAAAAGGATACAATCAATTTAATTGTTCTTAAATCAAATTTTAAAAAATTTTGTAGGCCTAAGAAGATAAGTTTGCGCTCATCATCATTCCTGGGCAGACTAGCTCCCTTTCAGTACGACTAGAAGCTTTTCCCAGAGAAGCTGAGAAGCAGAGGCAGGTGGCGACAAATCCTCTCATGCCGAGTGGCTTAAATCGTCATATAGACCGTCGCGAGTTTTTTGCTTCTCTGTACATCATTGCCTTTATGCCACAATTCACTCGGCTATCCTACCTCTCCTTTGGGAGTTCGGATGAAATCCTATTTATCAAACGATTTTCAACCGTTTAATTTTTTTTGTCAAGTAAAGAATATAAATTGAGAAAAAGCAATTTTAATTCATTAAAATATTAAATTATCAAAAATTAAAACATTTTTTTCGTCAGACTACTGCAGAAATATGATGAAAAATCGATGAGCGAAGTTTCAACTGAAACAAAAATCCAAAAATTTCGGAATTTCTTTCCTCTCTTTCTTTGAATATTCGGTCTTTCGCATGAATTTTTATAAATCCATTTTGCTTGAGCTCTTTGCAAGTAATCGATGAATTTTTATAAATTAAAATAAATGAATTCATTTATTAATCGCAAATTAAGTGTTTCAAATTGCATATTAAAAAGTGTGGAATTATGGAATTATGTCAAAGGATCTATAAGATTAAATATTAAAAAAAATATTAACCTGGTTGATATATGTTGGTGAGAAAACGATCATCATTTGTATGCTATACATATTGCCAACGGCAGCAATCCACAATGCCCATACTGATCGAGTTTTAAAGATTTCCAAAAATGGAATCTGAAATAAATTTTAAATCGAAAGATTCCTTTCTCGTTCGACTCGCAGTGTAGTCAATTATCATATCGTCGACGACGACTATTTTTGCCCATTTTTCAGCCTGTGAGAGCATTCACTAACTTACTTTTTTTGCTTTTTCATTAACAGTTTTGTTCCTTTGAATTTCATCGATTTCGATCTTTTCGATGAAACGATTTTTCGTTGGTGAATCGCTTAAATAAATTCATAAATCACGCTTTATATTTCTTAGTTTTGAGGATTAGAAGGGGAATTTCTTCGTTCACTTTTTTCTGTAAAATTATTTTACTAAAATTAGGATATCGCAATTTTCTTGTCTTAAAAGCCATACAATTTTTTTGGATTTAATTTCACTGAATTTATTCGCAAAAGTCATAAAATATATAAAATATAAAAATATATAAAATCAATTCTTCGCAATTAATTGAATATGAAAACAAACCTATAAAAAATAAGCCAAAGAAGGATTAGCACAAAAGTTATAATAGCATGTACGTAATATATAAATGGCCATCTTAGCGAGGACACACATAGTAAGCCCGACATCGGCATTGTGATCACCGGGCTGATCTTAATTTATCTGATCAATTCGTACGTTTCTGCATTTGCATTTTATGAATTTACCTAAGGCAATTGATTGAATTAATTTGCCATTCTGGAATTATATGAGGGAATTCTAATTGCTTTCTATCTCGACGCTCAACAAGCAAATTGCGATATGCTTTACGAATAATTATTGCCAGATTAATTTGCAAATTTCTCATAGCGCGACTGATTTAACTGCAGTTTTTCACTATTATAAAAAGTGTGAAATGCATTGAAATTGTTGCACTGAATAAATCGGAAACGAAAAAAAAAAACCGGTTTCATCAAATTTTTGTTCGTTTTTAATAATATTGTTAAAATTTTTAACTTTTAACAATTCTTCATTAAGGAAAGTAAGTGACTTGTATAAATCCCGTAAGTGCACCACTAAATAAACCATTTTCATCAAAACGAGCCCAAGTTGATGTCGTTGAGCCAATTATTGGCATACATACACCAAATCCAACACCTTAAACATTTACAGTGAATGATAAACGCCTAAAGCAACTTTTCGCTTTTTTCCAAGCGAAACGCTTTATAAGAATTGATTATTATAACAAGTAAATATGTTTTGCAATTGTTCATGCAAAATATAAACAAAAATAATTGCGCAAAAAATAATGAAAAAATAATTGAAATTTATTGCATATCTTAGTTTAACTTATAAACTATGAAATTGGGGATAAATTATTGCGGAATATTCTGCGAATGCAATTTGGGGAACTCAGAACTAAAGGGAGTCGATTAACTGTAAATCACTGGTAATATTACGGTCCATAGCTGGCACAAGTTCACTGAAAAGTCACCTTGAAGAATTCGGCAAATAATAAAAGCGACGATACCATATGATGCAGCCAACGGGCAAAAAGCCGTTGAAATACCACTAATTGCAGCAACAACGGCAAATGTTATTCTGGAAATTTTCATAAATATTTTTTTTCGCCAATTTTTCCTCGTTAATTATTATGGTAGTCTATGTTGCTTAGGAAATATGTTGCAAATGAGTTTCGCATATCTCAAATAAAATAAGCCAGGAAAAGAAATAAATGACTGGTAACATTACGGTCCATAGCTGGCGGATCGTTGCAAGGAAAAAAGAAAGAATTACTTCGGGCCAAAATGTTGAATGGCAAAGCTAATCGGTAATATCGAAATAATAGCTCCAATAGCTATGGAACCAAATAACAACGAACGTTCACTGGAAGCGTATCGATAATCAGCTGGTCGAAGTAAATTACGGTGATTTATTGTTAATGTACCATTTTGATTCTCAGAAATTATTTCTATATTCTGTAATTATTTTTTAAAAAATCGGAAAAGTTAAATTATTGAAAAAATGCATTAAATTATTTGAATTTAAAATATCGAAAATTGCCAAATTGTTTGAAATTAAGTTATTGTAGAAAATACATTATAGAAAAATTTACTGCGAAGTTTTTTTATAATTATTTCAAAAATGATAAAATTTTATTATCATTTATCACTAGGAGTGCAAAATAATAGAATAGTGGCTCGGGTAATCGTGTTGAGAGGCAAAAATTTGGCTTCTGCCCTCGTTAAGGATAAATTCATCATTGAAAAATACGGATAGGGTTGATGGCTTATTTCCGCTTCTAACAACAACTCCTTATCAACAGTGACAAAAATTTCTAACCGCACTAACTGCCAGTTGAAATAGTTTAACCCGATATAGCGAGTGACCAGTGGTTTACTACAACTATCATTATCTGCCATTCGTGTAATTCATCAGCGTTGCTTTTCATATATAAATGTTAAACGACAAAACCGATGTTAAAGGTTAGTTTTATCTTTAATTGTTACACCATCTTCTTTCTCCTTTTCAGCACTCAATTTCTGGCTCCAAAGGCTATTAAGACGAGACCAATTTGCCATAGGATCACTTTGGAGCAAAAAATATCGATGTGTATCACCTGGGCTTTTACTTGTGATAACAAGTTTAGCCCTGCCAAGAGGTCGAAATCGAGTTTCACGCGATCCAGAAGCGCCTTGTTCTTACGGTTGTTATTCCATTAAGTCACAATGAATTCTTTCATTATGAACATTAAGTTTTAAGCTTTTAATTTGAATATTAAAAAATACCTCGATTGAACTGTTCGGATGATTTTCAATAATTCTATCAAGTATATATCTCTTCACTTCATTTATTTCATTCGAATTCGATGCATTAAAATTATCTTTAAGTTTATTTCAATTTTATGTGAAATTACTTTTTTTATATTTTTCTCAAAAATATTTTTAAAAGAAAAATATTGAAAAGCAAATTAAAAATTTTATATGAAAAATGTCTGAGTTACACGGTGGTTTCTCGATAATATGTTCATTGTTTCTATAAATTTCTTCAGTCATACAAATTATTGAAAAATTTAACGTTAATACATTTGCCATCATTAATGATAAGCAGGCAGTCGTTAGAATTAAAATTATAAATCGATACATTTACCTTTAATAAAATTTTTTTAAATTAATAATTTTTCTAAAATAAATAAATGGGAAACGAAAACCGTTTCTCACCAACTCGGTGCCATACGAGGATTCTTTTATTTTGTAGTTTTTTAGGCCAAAAATTTATTAATTTTAGCTGCAACAGATTTCATAAATTTAATTTTTTATTATTTCATAAATAATAAAACAATAAAAATTAATAATAAAAAATGAATTGAATTTATATAAAATTATAATTAATTATAATTATATAAATTTATAAATCAATAGATATGATCATAAAATTTAATTTATTAAATTTATCAGTGATTAATTTGTATATTAATCACTGATTTTCGTTTAATTAATGATGAATAAAAGGGAAAAAATTTTATAAATTTTCGATTCAATTGTAAAAATTGATGCTATTGAAAGGGAAAAATGAAAAAAAATTTTCGTAAAACTGAAATTTTATCGGATCGTTTCATTATCATTGTATTTCTAAATAATAGAATAAATTGAATTAAAAATAGTTTTATCGATAATAAATAGTGCGTGACTGACCAAATCCAACTTTAATGAACACGAATAAAAATAAACGAGTTTTATAAATAAATTTTCTTAAATCAATTCTTATCAATCCTTATCAGAAAAAATTAGTAAATTCGAAGGATCCGAAAAAATGACTTGCATAATCGGATTTTAAATCCAAATTCAGACATTCACACCATTAGTGCCACACGATGAACCGATAATCGCTGAAATGCAGATGCAAAATTTTCAAGTAATTTGGCCACTCCTAAACAAGACGAGCATCTGAGCAAAGCACAAACGAAAATGACCAGCACGCTTCTCTTTCTCTACGAAGCAGCCAATCGCTTAGACAAGAAATTTTTGTTTTCAAGTTTTAAATTTTATCCTTCAAATACCCTTTGTCCGTTGAAAATTATAGGTACTAAATATTTTTCTGGCAAATAACTTTTTTCAATAGGTGCGATGACACGAGCGAACGCAAATTATTTGATCGAAATTTTTTCTCGAATTCCTTTCTTTCCTTATTTTCTATTTACAATAAAAAAATTTACATAAGGAACTATTTTTGACTTTTTTTTTTGATAGCTTAACTAATCTAAAGAAATTTTTTTTAGGAATTATTTATTTATAATTTTTGTCAGAGCTATTAATGGAAGGAAATTCAGTTATTTCACCTATAAAACAAAACTACTGAAATAATTTGCAAAATACATAATGATAGTTTGAAATTATAAATTTTCACAGTTTTATCATAAAATATAGCAATTATAAATTATAACAAATATTTTTAAAACCCTTTATGTGCAATTTAACAAAATATTCCAACTGGATAATTTATAACAGCATATAAATGATATAATAATAACTGAGATCTACGCGATTTTAATAAATATTTTGACAGTGCATATTCTTTACAGCAAATTTTGATAAAAAAGGAATCAACAAAAAAAATTTCATGAAAAGAAATTTACCACTAAAAATTGGCCAAAGATATCAAATATTTAATGAAAAACAATTTTTTTTCTTTCGCAGAACAACGAAATATAAAATGAATTATTTTCTTTGAAAATAATAAATATAGACAGGAATGGATTTAGCAGTGAAATATTTTCGAATTAATCGTTCAACTGAATACCATTTAACATTGCACATACCATAGCTATAACGTGGCATATGTATGCTAACTGAAGCATTTTTGACTGCATATTCCGCGAGGCGAGAGAAACATTCTGATAAATGATGCAAATCGATTTCGTCTGAAAATTACGGTTGAAGAACCTTCAAAAAATACTTTAAAGGATGTTAAGATGAATACATTTAAAAACCTTTATTTCCTTACCTCTTCGACCTTTTCTTTGCGCAATAAGAAGAGCAACTGACTCCTTCCCTTGTACCAAATCAGTATCATTACCAATTACGGCATTATATGAAATGTCTTGTTCATCGAAATCGACAACTTAAAACAAAAATTATTCTGATATAGACCTCGAGAACTCAGAAAATACTATGGAAAGACGATATCGAAATGATACATCCAAATTTCACAACCATTATATTTATAAAGAAATAGAGATAAGAAATCAAATTCTAGAAACGAAAACTGAAAGTTGACATTTGAAAGTTCCAAAAATTGACAGGTGGAAATTATTCCGTGAAAATATTAAAAGTTATAAAAATTATAATAAAAAATCTAAGAATGAATAGGATTGTCTTCGAAATCAGGACTGATCTTCTGGTGATAAAAACTTGCATTCCCTTAATAATCCTTCAATTTATTCTTCAAACTCGCTAACTTTCATTATCCTCATTATTTTTGCTCAATATTCTTCTTTCTCTCTATCCCACTTTACGTTAAACTTGCATGATACCACTTACTTCACTTTTTGCTTCACTTCACTTTATAAATCATAATTATGGCAGAAGTGCAAGATTTACGAGATTTAATGAGAAAATAATGTTAAATAATGGAAATAGATAATGTTAATTAGGACCCGAGCAAAAAAATTTAAGAGGTGGAAAGGATTTAAAACATGAAGAACAGAGTATAAAAAATAAAAAACAGTTTGGGAAGTTGAGATAGGGAATATATAAAGGAGTTTGGAACCGATCTTAAAATTTGATATTAAGGATATTAAAAGAATTTCAACAAGAATGATCGAGATTTTATAGCATCAGGTATATAATTATTTCGAACGCATCCATAAACTCCTTAGCAAGCAAATTGCTATATGAAAACTACTCACAAGAGTCATGCCGAGAATTAGATATATTCTCTATCAAATGAACATCACCCAAAGATAAATCTTTCATTTTTGAAGCCATGTGATATGCATTGACAATAGAAATATTTTTTTTTCTCAATGCAGTGAAAACTCCACCATTACCAAATATACCTGCAACAATAAAATAATGACAAATATTTCGGAATGCAAAATTAGAAGAACATATTTAAACAAAATAAAATTTATAAATTAAAAAATTAGAACAAAATAATTCATTTGAACGGAAAATTGGACTAACCACTATTATCTATAATATGTGCGATTATAAAATGATTAAACTGATCAGAAGACGATCTTTGAGGCTTAGTAACGTCACCAGTAATAAAATATGGACCATAAGAATCAAATGATTCGATATCATTGGACTCTTCGCTTATGCTCGATATCGCAGGCAATGATAAACTTGTATAACCTAAATAGAATAATACAGCAATTTTTTTCCAACAAAATTATATCATGAATCAAAGAGAAACTAAAAAAAAGTGAAGAAACTAGAAAATTCCTTCAAAATTTCTAAGGTTTGGTAACAACACAGGTATTAAAATGTGACCATAAGAGTCAGTGGTTCCACTACTGTCTTCAATAAGAATGAATCTAACCCCGTGATGTAGGCGAGCCATCTGTACTTCTATTGTCAACTGACCTTCTTGAAAAATTTCCATCCAAACTAACAGTTAGCGTAATGACTTAGAAGTGGTAACCACTAATCATGTTCCTTCATATTAACATTAGATCAAACCATTGTCTAGCCAAAATTTTTTTTTCTTCTCTTCTCTTTGCTTCATTCGTTCCAGTCTTACTTCAGCAATTAATTGTTGTTTTTTTAATATTGTTTCTTTACGCTTTTGTACAATGGCTTCAATTTGTTCTTTAGCCAGAGGTTTTCTCAATTTCTTCAGAGAAATCTTCATTTGCTTTTCTAAAAAGATCGATTAAAGCATAAAAATTAAAAAATTAAAGAATTATGAAAAATACTGAAAAAAAGAAAGATATAATAAAAAAGCAAAAATTACGTAACAGAAACGATTCAAAGCAATGAAATAAAATAAAAAATAAAATAAAAATAATAATGAAAAACCAAAACCATTAGATTTATATGGTTTATTATGGTTTATTAGTTCATTTTTAGCACTTTCAATAATTTCTTTCAGTACTTCACGTTCTTTCTTGTAATCTCTCCCTTCAAATAAATAAATATTGTCGACATTTTCATTTTCCGTTTTATTATTTGTATAGGAATTCTGAACCTAAAACAAGGGAATGCATAACAAATACCAAGAATAATAATATATTAAAAAAATGGCGAAGAGAAATTTAAATAATGTTTAATTTAAAAGCGAAAAGATATGCGTAAATATGAACCACATTAAAACCACTGGGAACTGAAGGTATAATCCAATGCGAGTTAGCATCTGTTTCTCCAATTAATTTTTTTATATCATTTTGGCTTATTGAGAATTTATTTGTAGCTTCACAAAGATGAGATAAACCATGGAGTACTGTATCAGTTATTTCTGCTGCTGTTAACTTATCCTCTGAAAATTGAACAACGAAATGAATTGAAAATTTGCAAAAAATAGCTATAACAAAAATGAAAGCGAAAAGAAAAATGGTAAAAATAATCGGAGAAAAAATTTGAAGGATCATTTTAAAATAATAATGAAGATACCAGTGTGCGAAGAATTGGTTTCCATAAGTTTGTTGGCCATTTGCAATTTTTTATTGGCGCGAAAATATATCATTTCTTCAACGGTGTGTTTAGCAACAAGTCGAAATATCTTAACTGGTCTAAAAAATACCCAAAAATATAAAATATTTTATTCAAATATAAAATATTTATTACACATTCAGGTGAATGAAAGGATATTAATTGAACAAACAATAATAATACTTGGTTTGACCGATACGATGACAACGAGATGCTGCTTGAACGTCATTTTGAGGATTAAAATCTGAATCCATGAAAATAACAGTATCAGCTGATATCAAATTTAAACCTATTCCTCCAGCTTTGGTGGACAATAAGAAGCAAAAACTATCAGAAGAATTGGATTCAAAATTTTTTATCGCGATAAATCTTTCTTTATCACGAACACTTCCATCGAGACGTTCATATGAAAATCCTGAATTCCCGGAGCATTCATGAATATAGATTAAAAATAGATTACAAAAAATAGATTACAATAGGAAGAAAAATACGAATGATAAACAATTAGAATGGCTTAAAATTCACGATCGAGAAGAGACGTAAAAGCCAGTTGTACTTTTATATAAGGAAAATCACTGTAACAATAACAATAACTTTAATAATATTTATAATGCTTACTGAAAATAACCTCGATAATTAAGATAATCTTGGACGATATCGAGCAATCGAGTCATTTGCGAAAAAATTAATACACGATGCTTTTCAACATATAATATTGACAATAAATGATCCAATATTACAAATTTTTCGCTAGCTTCAATAATATGTTCGCCTTCTTCGAAAGGTTCTGGTTCAACTCCTAAATTTTCAATATGACAAATTTAAAATGTAAATTTAGAAAAATTAGTAATTTCACAAAGATTAACCAGAAAAAAGGTAAGGATGAGCTACACATTTTCGAAGTTGCATTAATACATTCAGCAATGATGCTTTGTATTTATCAGATGATTTATTCAATTGGCATTCAAGTGAATCAAAGAATTCTGAAAATATTTTCAAAAATATAAAATTCAAAGGGACAAAAAATCATTGGAGAACTCCGATATATTCATATTGATAAATTTAAATAAACAGGATAGAAAATAGAAAAAAATAAAAAATAAAAAATATACCATAGTTCTTCAAAAGTATTGCTCTATAAAGCTTTTTCTGTAAATTATTTATACCATGATATAGAATAGTCTGCATACAGTTCGGTATATCAATATTAACTTCTTCCTTTGTTCTTCGTATCATATAACTGTTTATTATATCATGAAGTTCAGCACGGGCTACAGTTATGATAATTATTTTACTTTTATAATTAACACTGCTTCGAAATACTCACTTTTCAAAATATTTTAATTTGTTGATTATATTTTTGGTTTTTTTGGTTTTTATAATTCATTGAGTATACCTTGCTGATTTTTTGCATCACCATATTTCATAATAAAAGCATCTTTATGATCTATCGAAAAATTCTTGCAATCGGCCAAACATAGCAGAGAAAAAAGTTCTCCAATGTTATTTTGAATAGGAGTGCCAGTTAATAAAATAATAAATTTTATTGACAACTGAAATTTATTCCTGGTACAAATATACGAAAATTCTAAATTCTATTCTAAATACCCAAATTCACCATCAAAAATACTATAAAAATACTAATAATAATAATATAATTATTAATAATAATTAATAATAAATAAACAATTGATAATTAAAATAATAATGAACAATAATAATAATGAAAACGACCTGCTGGATAATTGAATGCAACATTGAATCGGAGGATTTTAACCGATGGGCTTCATCAAAGACTAACGATTCCCAAGCATTCTTATAAAAGAAGATAGCAGCATCTTTTAGAACATACTGAAATTTTTATCAAAAAAGATTCGAGTTTTATTTTTCAATCTTTTCAAAAATCGAATTATTTCAGCGAGTTTTTTCTTCACATCACGCGACTAAAATATGGATAATCCGAAGCAAACGCCGTGGAGGGCTTTATGCTCGCTATTACTGAAAATCAGCGAATAGAATTCGAGATAAAACAATTGAGCGGAATAAATGAAGAAAATTAAAAGCATATGTGTGGTGAGAAATAAAACGTAGAAAACTTGAAAGGTCGTTAGCAATATTTGCCAATCACTTGTTTCATTCAGTTTCTTCCTTATAGCATCTCTTTCATCGCAATTGCCCGTATACCTAACGACTTTTAATTTTCGCGCTGAAAATCTGCAATTAAATATATTTAAACTCAATTTTACAATTTTTATGCGAAAAAAAGCGAAGAAGAAAATCTTATTTACTTATTTATTTCGTCTCGCCATTGATTTATGATTGATAATGGACAAACAATCAGATGTGGTTTCAATTTTCGTTGATTGATCAGAATCGATAAAATCGATATCGCTTGGAAAGTTTTACCGAGTCCCATTTCATCAGCGATAATACCGCCGCGATTATTTTCATACCAATTTAAAATTTTTTTTATTCCATCGATTTGGTACGAACGCAATTTTACGTCTAAAAAATATAGGAAGACGAGAATCGATTCATTTTATTTTATGCAAAATTTGCAATTTTCTTTTTAAATTTTAAAAATTCGAATATTTTCAAATTTTTAAAATATTTTTTCAATGAACAATAAATATTTTCAATGAATATTTTCAATGAGTGAAAATGAAAAGAAATTTATCGAATTTCCTCGCTTTCGTTCGTAAATTAAACGATAAAATAGCAAATTTTTTTAAATAAAAATATTCGAATTTGAAAATTTTTAAAATTCCAAATTTAAAGAGAAATTAACAAACTCGTCGAATTCAGTTCGTCAATTAACTTTTCCATATTAATGAGTTTTCGCGTAAATCGAATTTTTTTAATGTTTTTATTACAAATTCAAAATTCGAAACATAAATTTTTAGCATTTAAATCACCGCAGAAAACATTCAAAAATAACGCAATCTGATATTTCTCGAATGCTAACAATCGTTGCGGACTACAAAATTTGATGCTGCGGAGACCGAAATAGGCCCCATTTTAAATTGATGAAACCGGCAATAATAGTGCCAAGATGAATGCCAAGCGGCCAAGGCTAATGCCAGGCAACCAAGCCTAATGGCAATCAGCCAAGGTGCTTCGAAAGTCGTTTAAAATAGTAAAGTTGGGATTTTTTTGAATAAAATTTTCTTAGCAAAATTTGCCACTTTTGCTTTGAATAAAAATAATTTTAGAAAAATTACTTGAGAAATATTCGTTTATAGATTGCAACGAGGCGAAGAGATTTAACAGATTTCAGAGGAGATCGGTGCGCCATTATTAGATTTGAACGATGAAGCTCGGATAAGAATTGTCGCGAACATTTTGCACCTTTGAATGGTCGCTAGAAGGTGAAAACGACGACTCCCGCATTCAACCAATCAGTCATCGAACTGATGCAATAAAAATAATTTTATTTCTACCCAATAGCAAACGGAACGGATTTTGAGATCTTCTAAAAATTCAAAGCCGTCTTCCCGAACTTGGCCCAAAGCCTTCCCTGTAAAGCACCGACCGCATTTCCTCGAAACCTTCGCACTTTTAAAAGTTTTAAAGGTTTTTTAAAAGTTGGAGAAGTTTTTTCGAGTTTTGTAATTTCAATTTCTAAAGTTGCACTGAATTAAATTAAATGAAAGTAAATTGTAATTTTAATGAAAAATCTTCAAATACAATGTAAAATGCAATAAACTACAAAATAAAACAAAAAACACATTTTAAAACAACGACAACAGCAGTTTTTAAGATCGTTTCGAGTAACCACTAAGAGAGAAATAAATAATTGCAATAAAACAAACAGAAAAAATATAAAAAAAGAATAAATTAGAATAAATTATTTTACAAGTAGTTTGAAAGCACTAAGAAAAACAATTTCGTAAGACAAGAGGCAATCATATTTACAATAAAACGATCGAAAAAACTGAGTAATAAGTCGCTCTTCCCATTGTAATATAAATAAAGAAATATAGATTGACTAAAACTTTTCTTTCCAAATAATTCATTTATCTGAAATTGTAAGGTTCATTTAAGATATATTCTCCTAATCAAATTTTAAAAAATATTTGATAACCAAATGATAAAAACAATGATAACAATAATTATAATTACTTGTTCGTTTAAACCATGGTTTTCCAGCAGGATTCTTTAAATATCGCTTTTTAATTCTAGTATAGCGCACAATGTCGAGTGGCTCCTTCGAATTGTTGACAGATGAATTTGATAAGAAAGATGCATCATTATGTATCTGAATCAAATTTAATTTAATTCAAACGAATAAAATTTCAAAAACAAATTAAAAATTGAAACCATCTAATGACATTGGAAATTCAACCTTTTCACTATCTTTACTACAAAACTGATTATTTAATGTGCAAGATGACTTCTCAGTAGAATTGTTAAAGAATTGGTCAATATTCCCCGAAGCAGTTTCATCTTTCGTTTCTTCATCCTTTGTATCAACTGAAAAATCATTTATGACTGTTAATCAATTTCTTAAATTAGACATCAGCATTCTAAAATTTAAAAAATTGAACTCATTTTGATAACTTTGAATAAAAGGCAAAAAGAGAAAATATGGAACGGGATGAAAATAATTTGAGCAAAAACATTTCTCAAATCTCTTTGCTTTCATAAAAATTTACGACAAAGTTCAAATAAAACAAATCAAAAAACAAACAATTCTTTTTAAAATTCATATGAAATTAACGTTTAATGAAAAATACCAATCAAACGATGTGATGAAACATTTTCTTCAAAATTCGTTGCTCGCTGTTGAAAGCCATAATTTGCTCTGGTAAAGGATTCAAATCCGGAAGACTAAATAAATAAAATATACTAAATAAATAAATAAATAAATAAAAGAAATTTATAATACGCTAGATTTAAAATCGAATTAAGTATTAAATAGAAATTTCAAGATCACTGAGAAATTACCTGGTAACGACTGTCGCTGCGCGAAGAATTTAGCAAATTCATCTCACAAATGGCCAATGACAGTGGCAGATTACACAATGGTAAATTTTTTCTCTTAAAGTCTTCCGAAATAATTTTTTCAAGCGTAGATAATAAATTCTAAAAACCAAAAAATACACTTGAAATCAAACACTCAACACTCAATTTTTTAGCTTTAAAAATTTAAGAAGATTGCAAAAATAAGTCATATGGTAAACTAAAAGTAACCAAATTAAAGATTTTCAGCCACTGAATTCTAATATAATTTTCAAAAATTCACCTGACATTGTTCATTTTCTTCCAAATAATTTGGATGTTTCATGACATCCAAAAAATATGACATTAGCATAATTCGGAACTTCAAAAGCAGGCGAAGTTCCTGCAAATACAGGAATTTTAATAATTTGCTTTAAGAATTACAGTTTCATGATCCCTTATAAATTAGGTGATGATAAAATAAAATAAGATGAAAATAAGAATTTTTACCTCATTGGCCGATTTAAAATAAAGGTATGGATCCAGTTCGAATACTGATTGTCCATAGTTAGAGAATGTTTCCCAATCATCATTGTTATCGTTATCATTATCACAACAATCATTATCATCACCATTTTCAATTATTTCATCACCTTAATTATTCATCTTATGATGTAACGAAAACTACAACAAAATTTTGAAAATAAATCGGTAAATTTCTTTTTTTCAAAAAACGAATAATTTCAATTTTATCATTAAAGAAGGGTGCTTACTGAGTTCAAATTCTTCAATTATACTTGGTTGCAAATGTAATGGGCCAGCGAAAAGAAAAACTGATAATGGCGAAGCAACAGAAGCTGTACGCAACTGCAAACAGATTATCCGAAAAAAGATTACAAAGCTTCATTTAAGCATTCGAAGACAAGTCAATTAAAAGCTGGATGTTTTATAAAACAATAATTGATTTTATAAAACTACCAATTTTTGTGAAAAAAATCTGAACTCAAATCTGCATTATTCCTCCATGTCTCAAGACTTGGATGTTACTTGATAGTAGAAATACAAATAAATAAATCTATAAATCTATAAAGCAAATTGAGTTTCAATTTTAATTTTATTTCTATGAAGGAATTGAAGCTGAAGTTGAAGCACTGCCTCATAATGTCTCCAGTTGTAGTGCAAAAAATTATTCCTAATCGAATGAAAAGAAAAAAACTAAACTCAACACAGTCAAAGCGACACATTCTTCGACGATCGCCCAATCATTCAAAATAAAAAGATAAAATTCGTACTTGAATATCGCCACTCGTCAAGTATATATCTTGATATACAATATAATCAATGCATATTTCATCTCGATTTTCTATAACTGATCGACAAATAGCACTACCAAATTTCACCGATCCAAATACATTACTATAATTTATTTGGTATAATTTTTCATTATAAATTTTTCATTATATTTTTCATTATAAAAGAAATAAGCGAAATATGAAGAAAAACGATTTAAAAATGTGATGATTAAAGCACGAAAAATAAAAATTCCAAAAACCAGTATTAAAGCTAAAATGACTACTTTGTAAGAATTCTTCTTATATTATTGCGACGTGTCATACCAACACCAGGATAGCTACCAGCAACTATGGCACACACTATCATTGCCCAACTGTGACTGTACCGATTAAGGTTTCCATCGTTAATTGACTTACAATTCAGCGGTAACAGATTCAAACGTTTCAATTCATCAAATAATTGTTTCCTAAATGATGCAATTTAAAAAATTTTTTCCAAAATTCTCCATAAATGTAAAAATGGATAAATCGAGTTGAAAAGAGTTACCGAATTCCAGCAATCATTCTCATCGAATTCAAAGAGATAAAATGTTCCCGGCAAAAAGATGGTTTACGATTGTGCCGCTCATACATATAAAAAGCATGTATTAAGGCCAAATGGTCGGAACAATAGGTTCCTGCAAAAATTTCACGAGCAGCTGCAGCTCGAGATCGAACATCGCCGCTGGCTGGTAAAATGACTAAATTTAGAAAAATTAAAAGAAGCAATTCTAAAAGAAGCTGGATTTCTTCGTATTAACCAAGCTATTATAATTCATTTCGAGCCAAACTTAACTAATAATTCGAGCAAATTAATGGGCCATTTATCTCATATTTCAGGAAAACATTTAAGATAACGAAAGAAATTTTTGATGAGCAATTTATACAGTTAGCACCTAAGCAATGAAAAAAAATCTAGGAAAATAAATAAAATAAAGGTGATACTAACAAGGATCTCGATATGAAAGGACTGCAACTAAAGTAATGACTGGATCCAAACATTTAAGAGCAATTCCAAAAAGGAGAAGTCTGGCCAACTGTGGTTCTAATGGAAGATGCGCAATGTGAAATCCAAGATCAGATAATTCAGTCTGGGTACAACCAGGTTGAAAATTCAAACGTCTGCCAATCGATGGTTGAAAAAATGCTCCCAACATCTATAATAATTATATAATGTATGTAATGTTATTTAGAATTATATAGAAATTATAGAGAAATCGTCATTGATATCAAATCGATTTCAAAAAATTTCATATAACCTCAAGGAACTCCACACTTTTCTCCACTGACTCAGAAGACGGAGGTTCTGGTGCCAGTGATAAAAAATTATGGATAGTCATATTCCGAGGACAGAACATTTTTGCATGCAGACAAACTTCATGAATTGCAATTCTCTGCATTTCTGGTTTCTGAAAAAATATTTATTTTTATTCATAAATAGTCGAAATATTTCATTATAAAACTAAATTATAAAATATTTCTTGTTAATATCTGGGAAAAAAATCTAAGAAAAGCAAAAAAATAACGAGTTCAAGTCGATTATTTATAAAACTCGCCTGAATCGAGCTCATCATGTCGTATTCATCAATGGTATATAATCTAAAACAGTATCCATTTCTACATCGTCCAGCACGCCCTGTACGTTGTTGCGCATTCGATTTTGCAATCCAAACTTCTCTCAACTCACTAATTCTTGAGAGATGATTAAAACCTTTCTACAAATAAAACGGATTAATTAATTTATACGAAAATAATTGTTTTCAAAAACCAAAACCATATAAAATAAAGCTCTGGAAAAGTCATAAAAGCTGTGGAAAAAACTTTCAAGGAACTGACTTCTTTTACTTTTCCACAGTCGATAACAAATACAACATCATCTATTGTCAAACTCGCCTCCGCGATATTCGTACTTAAAATCTAAAGAAATATTCATTGGAATGAAAATTAATAGAAATATCTTCATAAAAAATATTAACTTCAGGCATTAACTTCATTTTCTGATTATTATTAAAGAAACGTTTGAATCTATTACTAACCACTTTGCGATATTGATAAGCAGCAGGCTGGAAAACTTTAAGTTGGTCCTGATTTCCAATCTGTGAATGAAGAAGATAAATAAATGGTTTTCTTTTGAATCCATTTTGAATGCATTTAATCTTTTCGGCTACTGATATTAAATCATCATAGCCCGGTAAAAAAACAAGGATGGCACCTGTTAAAAAATCCAAAATGGATATTATTTCTAAAAAATTATGGAAATAATCATAATAATAATAATATGAAAAATTATGGAAATTATGGAAATAGATAATAACCTAATACTCTCGTTTATTAAAATAGACCATTTTATTGGTCTCTTTTGTAAATTCTCACTGACGTCGAAAGAAAGAAATGAAAATGAAAAGAAAAAAAAAACGGAATTAATTAACGAACCATTGATAGGACTATCTATGCAATATTTAATTACAGCAACAATTAGATCAATGTCAATTCCATCAGTACATCGTTCATAACAATTGCTTAAGTAGGACTAAAAAAATTTCAATTAATTGTTCGTAAAAACTCCGAAAAAAAACAGCATTTTTCTTGTACTATTATATTAATCGATTATTTCTTTCAATGATTTTAAAAAATTAATTTAAATAAAAAATTTTAACAATTTAAACAATTTAAAATTTAAACAATTTAATTTAATTAATATTCCAAATATTCCTAGCAATCTATTGTCGTAGCTGTTAGGAAAGCAAGAGGTATTTAAAAAAAGTGAAATTTTTACTATTTCAAAATAATAAGGAAAATAAGGGAATAATTCAGTTTTCCTCCATATTTTTACATTGACTTTTAAAAGAAATTACATCGACAAGTTGGCGCGTATCCAATTTGGTTTCACGTAAAATCGCCACACAAATAGGTTCAAATGATAATGGCCTATAAGGAAGTTTTGTCGTATAGAAATTTCCACTGTACCAGCAATTGTTCTGGAAATTTGAAGCATTCGGAAAACTACGTCCGAAATTTGCATTGCATAATTGATTATTCTGTAAATTAACGAGTAAAATAAGAAAGAGAATAAAAATGAGTCAGTTTATCAGGAACTTAACCGAAAAGATTAAACTGAATATTTGATCCTATGAAGCATTAGAAAAGCGAACCGTATATGTATTAAACATCGTCATTTGTGGATCGAAACTGAAAAACAACTTTTTAATTAAAATAATCAAAGCTAAAAATTTAAGAAAAACAAAAATGAAACAATGGGAAATGGAAATATAAGTGGGAAATAAGAAAAAAATTATACAGAAAACTATAAAAAAAATTGTAGAAGTGTAAAATACTGAAGAAAAAAATAATATTTAAATAAATAATATTTAATATTTAAATAAGTAAATATTAAATAATGTTAAATATTAAATATTTAATATTAAAATATTAAATAATATTTAATATTTAAATAAATAAAAAAATAATAATAATAAAAATATTTTGACGAACAAGTAAATAAATAAAAGAAATATTAATAAAACGTTGAATTTATATAAATCAATGAAAAAATTGACATTGACATTAACACTGATAAAACTGCAAAATTGAAAATCTTCAAAAATATGGATTATACCTGTTGTTTCGATTCGATTCAGTGAATGGACTCAAATCATTCAAACTTCCCGAAATCCATTCATGATTTCTATGGAAATTTGATAGATAATCAGTTAAAGCCAGTATTTCAGGAAGATGCAACACTTCAACATGGAATAAGTTTGATGGAACTTAAAATGAATCAATTAATAATAATCCCTGTAATGGATAGCGTCAAAAATAAGGAGGACCAATCTGAACTGATATAGATTTTGAATGTATAGGTAGATCACCGATTTATGGATTTAGACAGTGGAAAAAGGCTTATATTACTTATATTACTACGATGTCATCGGATTGAATAGCTTGGAAACATCTTATAGCCAAAGGAGTCAGCCTAACTAATAATGGTGAGAGCTGCTAGAAGAAAAGAATAATGATAATCGCTATAAACGCAAAGGACAATAATTATGACTGTTAAGTAATGAATAACAATTATAATACAATAATAATAGGAAAATATAATAACAACAAATAAAACGTACTATTAACGAAACCAACAGATGTGTTGTTGAAATAAGTGGTGAATAATTTTTCATTTTCTCCTAATGTGGCTGACATTAGGATTACCTGAATGCAAAAAATTGAAAAAATTATTTGAATATTAATATGAGAAATTTTAAAAAATTATATTTGTGAAAAATACCTTCAAATCATTACGATATCTTAGTGCCTTCCTTAAAATTATAAGCAGAAAATCAGTTTTTTGTTCCCTTTCGTGGATTTCATCCTGAAATTTAAAGTAAGAAAATGATAAAGGAAAGGAACGATTATAAAAATAAAATGTAAAAATAAAACGAATATTACCAAAATAACATGCGAAATATTCTCTAATGCAAATTTGTCCGACAACAATCGCAGAAGAACTCCACTTGTTGAATATGTTAAAATTGTGGAATTTGATGTCCTAAAATATACATAACATAATAATAATGAAAAGATTTAACAATGCCTATTTCATACATTTCAAATTTTATAAGAATAATAATACTTTTGTTCCAATCGAATATGGTAACCAACTGTTCTACCAAGCTCTTCATTTCGTTCAGCTGCAACGCGACCTGCAACTGTCACTGCTGGCAAACGCCGAGGCTGCGTGCAGAAGATACGAATCGGTTGCCGTCTGAATGTTGCTTCTTCCAAAATGAACTGTGGTACCTGAAAACCATAAAACCATGCAAAAAGAAATTTTTCACAATTTTTCACGTAAAAATCAGCAGCATAATCAAGACTAGCTGCTTAGATTTTAATTTTTATTTCAAGCATAATGGTTAGGTCTTAATCTCTTGAGGGGGATTAACAGTCCATTAAAAACTCGATGGTGAAAGAAATAGGTTTGAACAACTGAACTTTCAAGCAATTCTCTAACGACTTAACTGGCAGAACCCAAAGAATTAGAAAATAAACAAATCTCAGATTTATTTTCTAATTCTTTGGGTTTTGCCAGTTAAGTCGTTAGAGAATTGCTTGAAACCCCATGAAAACTAAATTATATTTTCTTTTAAATCTGTTTTAAATTCAGGTTTTTTTGAGTTTTAGTTCAGTTTATTTTTTAATCTTCAAACTTTTAAATTAAAATTTGAATAAAAAGCTTAATTTTTATCAAGTATTTTAAAAACCTGAGTTGTCTTCCCACAACCCGTACCACCGGTAATAATTGTCACTTGATTATTACGAATCGTTTGTATGATATGATCACGCATTTTATATGCAGGTAATGTTGTTCGAAATCGCTGTATTCGAGAATCAAGATCAATAGTGACATGTGGTGGAACTAGCATTGTCGAACTGGATGGGAAATTCGAAAAAACATCGCGCTGGCTAGCTGAAAGAAATTTTAATAATTTCTAAACTATCAAACCTCATGTTTTTCATTCTAAATTAAATAAAGACATGGTTCCAAATTAAAAACATTCACCAAATGTAAATTCATAATTAAAACATAAAGGTAGTATGGCATAGATAGAGATACTATGGCATAATGGTAGGCTAATATGACTAAAGTCAAACGTACTACATCTGTTAAAAATGAAATTTAAGTTATGCTGAGGATTCAGTGCTATCCTTACCCTTCCCTTAAAAATCTCTGATGAAGTGTTCTCATTGTAATAGCCAGTAAATACAATTTGAATTTATGCAGGAATTTCGTAACCATTTCTCAATTTTCTAACCATTCATGAATAATTTAAAAAGGCCATAAAAAAATAGTGTTAGATAAATTACTTGCATATCCCTTGGAGAAATATTGGTTTATAGTGTTTAAATTAACACCATATTTTCTGAAATAATCGAAGAGAATCTGCTTTTGATTTGAGTCCAATTCCAACGACTTCGAATCTTCCAAAAAATCTTTTCTAGAACTTCGGCGGCAACGTTTGACAATAACATTCTTATTTTCTTTCGATCTAAAAAAAATATGCAATCTTTTCAATCTAACACTTTTTAACGTCAACCTATAAGAAAATTTCGTTTATTTCAAAAGTTGTACTGCGATTTGAACAAAAGATTGACCTTGTAATACGAGCCTTAAGATTCATAGATATTGCCATTTCCTGAATCTTCTTTCCTCGTTCGGTTGACACTGACAAAAAGGTTAGTGCTGCAATTGGAAAATTAATATCTTTCTCTGATGATTTAAATAATTACATACGCTTCAAATTATGACCTTTAAAATTAAAAACTAAAATTCTATTAAAATTTAATCTCAACTCAAATATCGATTTAAATTTGCTAAAATATATATATTCATAATTATTCTTTTCAAAATCACATATAGAAATCACAAATCTATGCAAATTAAATACTCAAAAGTAAATTAAAATCAAATATATAATGTAATAATATACTAAGATGATCACTCTCGATGAATTCGAACAACGTCTGTTGTACCCAATTTTCAAAATGGGAAGAGTTGTAAGATTGGACACGCATTGCAGCTTTGTCTAAAAACATTTCCGGAAACAAATAACTCGAACTTGGAATTTTCTTCAATTTTATACGATAAAACTGAAATACTACTATTTGCAAAAATAAATATAAAAAAATAGAAAAAAAGCATAGAAATAATATACAAAAGAAAAAGAAAGGATTATAAAAATAGTATAATTTTTTTTTTCTTGCATCTGTTTATTAAAATTATTAAAAGTTTAATTAAATTATTATATTTAATTAAATTGTTATTAAATTATAATTATTTAATTATTTTTTCTTTTTTTTATTTCTCTTAGAAGCGTACGTTTGAATTTGTTTCATCCCTTATAAATAATTTTTCATTCGTAAGCTTTTTTTCATTCAAAAATTTCTTAAATGGAAAAATTTTTTAAATGGAAAGCAAAATGGCTCAGTGGTGAACTCGTTAGCCACTTCATATAATTGACCAAGGATAAGTGAATAAGCAAAATTGAGTGAATGGGCTATGTCGCCAAGCCAAATTCCGCTTCAGAGTGATGCTGGGATCCCATTTCCAGCAGCACCTTTACTAATTATTTGGAGTAAAATTCCATCGTACGCAAGAGACAGAAAAAAGGCAGATCTCCAGCATCATATGAGTTTCATTTTAACAATATACATTTAGCAATGGAAGTATCAAGAGAGATGAATAGAAAGTTATGCTTCTCGATAATCGGTCAAAGCAAAATTTCGTTCGATTATTCTATTTAACTTTAAAAAAATAGGAAAGAGAAATAAAAAATATTGATGGTAAATTAGCAAAAAAAAAATAAAAATTAGAAAATTTTAAAAGACACAAAAAATTATTTAAAAAAGGAAGGAAATTATGAAAAAATAGAAGAAAATTTCCGGAACAAATTTTTTCGAAATTTTTTTTAGAAAATTTATCAAAGATATAAAAATTAGAGAAAATGATTACTAAAATGAAATAAATTAGAACAATGAAATAAATTAAATTAAATTTTTAGATTAGAAATTAGAATAATCCACCTTTGCCCCAACTATAAACTGCACTGACCTAACAAATGAACTAAACAACTATCTAAAGCAAGAAACAGAAATTTCTCGTCTCTCTTCTCTCCTCTTTCCATACTCTTCCACTTATTAAAAATTCAAAGAATGAGATTCGAAAAAGTCCCACGCCCTGCTTAACAACATACACGTATCTAGAATGACCTAGAATGGCCTCTAAGATTGGCACTTTCCGGACAGAATTAAGTTTTTCGTTTTCTTATTTATCTGGCCCTTCCGAATTATGCGACTTGAGGAAATAGCAATAGAATAGACACTGAACTTAGAGCACTTAGCGCCAGGCTTCGTTCTTCAAACATCGCTCAACATTTCTGAATTGGTTCTTTCTACTGACTACTAATTAGAAGAGTGAAGAGCCTTTCACCAAAGAACCACTCAGTTATGTGGACTGAATGAGAGTTTGCTGAGTGCTAAGATAGCACTCAGCAAACTCTCATTGAATTTGTGGGCGAATAGAAATTTTTGCCAAAGAACTATAACCGACCTACTCGTGGAGGTACGAATAAGATACGAATATTTCTGTGACAATAAAATCATTCAAAAATTTTATTTTTAATAAAAAAGAAATTGGACTATTGCAATAAAACTAAAATACTTCAAAAAAAGGAAAATTTTTTTATTAAATTTTTTTATCAATTTTTATTAAGTTTTTTTTATAAGTTTCACAATTTTTACTGAAAAATTTAATAAAAAAATCATCAAAATTCAGTTTTATAACGTCACGTTTTCTCCTTTTTATCTCTCCTCTCCCTCGTCTCTCTTCTTTTCTCACACTCTTTCACTAAAATTTTTTTTGCAATATTTTCCAAAAACTTTTATCCAATTTTTGTGGAATGAATGAAATATAATAATATAAATAATAATAATATATAATAATAATATAAATGTAATATAATCAAAAAAAAGAATGAAATATTTTTACATTATTTTTGGAATATCGTTTAACGGATTTATTTCATAAGTTAAAAAAAAGAAAAAAATATGTAAAACTATGAGAAAGTGAATAGTTACTTGACTGCTTCTCAAACGATTACTGCAGCGTCGACTTCCACCACCCCCTTAGCCTGGCAGTAAACTCAAACCCCGACAGTATACGTCCATACCTCCTCCTACTACTCATCATCGTCGCACTGCAGCGCAATTTCTCACTTCTAATTGTCAGCGCAGCCAAGTAAAGCAGAAACTAGAGCGAGAGCAGTTTTTAATTTTTATGTTTTAAGCCACTTTTTATTTTTAAAATAAAGTTATCTCTAAAATCCTTTTTATTTCGCGAGAGGAGAGTTAAGCAAACAATTTTTTCTAAAAATTTTCTTTTTTATGAAATGTAGAAAATATTTTTATATTTTAGAAAAAAGAGAAACGATTGGATGAAATGGACATTTTTTCGTCGATCAGCAAGAATTCCTTCTTTATTCTAAATCGCTAATCCGTAAGTGCTAAGCGCTAAGCCCAATTTTAAGCCTTTTGCTTCCTTTTTGATGGAAGGAGAAATGAATTTTTCCCCGGGAAACATCGGACAATTATTTTCTAATCCAAAATGCGCTGATGAATAATTCCAAATGTAAGAAAAATATTAAATTTCTAGCGATAAAGGAATTGGATGAATCGTTGATAATCCATCGATAATCACCGATATGGTTTCCATTTCTTTGGCGAACCTTAGCAGTTAGAAGTGAGACCCAATTGGCTAATGGTAATCATCACTAGTTGCACTTCGATCCCCAAATGGTTCTATGAAAAAAGCGTCTCACCTTCTACAAATCAGCGATTTAACCGTAAAGCGATTTATTTTTTATAATAATCGAATTGCCTATAGAATATTGCAAATATTGTAAAATATTTACAGTGGAACGATTTTATAATTTTACCAGAATTTGAAATTTTCCTATAAAATTTTTTTCTTATAAATTTTCATTTCCTGGCGGGAACACTTCCTTCAATATTAATTTTATAATTCAATTTTCCAACTTTTTGACAAAATTGACGCGCAAATTCTTTAGAATATTTTATTTATTATTTCCATTATTCATTATATAAATGGTTTAATTTAGAAAAATCAGGTGAATTAAAATGCTGAAAATGATTTCAGTTCATTGAAATTTTTGTATGAGAAATTTTAGCAAAAATTTAAATTTCTATAAAATTTCTATAAAATTTTAATATTGCACAAATGAGTAAAACAGCAACATTTTCGTTGATGATTTTCATTCCAGCATTTTGGTCGTCCACGTCGGAGAGCGCAATGATAATCACGTCCACCTGTTATGTAATCACCTTCGTCACTTATTGCTATAAGACAACCCGCACCGCTCATTCGACATGGAACTCTGAAATAAATAACTGAGCAAATAACCATAGCCAACCTTCTCTTACAACTATACGTAAGTACACATTTCTTTTCTTTTTTCTAATTTTATAATAATCAAATATCATTATGAATATTTTAAAGGTATTTTACCTGTCTCGTTGTCCATAATGCATATATCTATAGCATAGAAATTTATTCGCTTCTGATTCTTCGCTTATTAGCAAAAGTAGAGAAGTTAAGCAATAAATGGATATTCGCATTCTCACAAAACATTCAAACGCAGAGGAGCCGATTTAGAAAAGAAAACGAGAAGTAAAAAGCCTTTGAAAAAGCCATATTTAAAGCCAATTTTAAAAATAATTTTATTAGAATTCTTCAATAAAAGAAACGAATCACATGAAATATAGGATTAAAACATAAAAATTAACCTAAATGAATTCGGAATAAAGCTGTTAATTTGATAATTCATTAACTGATAAATACTGAAAAGTTTTAATTTTAATAAAAAATAAAAACCAAAATAAATGAAAAATTACGAAAGACCAATTCACCGAGCTCTCTGAAGCAGAGACAAAATAAACACAAGTTTAATATATCCGCTGCAAACCTAAACCGATAATAAAGTAGCAGCTGTTTCGTCAAGCATTTCGAGCTTATTTATCCTTTTCAATTCATAATTAATTAAATACCATAAAAAATTCCGTTTCAGATTTTCTTCTAACAATACTCAGTTATACTCAATATTCTTCTAACAATAATAATACTGTTTTTCAGTCGGTTCGACTGAACTTATTGAATATTGAAAATGAGATTCCTTTACCATCTTGAAATAACAAATGCAAGCAAGCGGAACCTCACCATCAACTTTTAACGACGAACTTATTCGCATCAACAAATCGAACCCATGACGGCTGACGTCAGTTGAGGCATCGCAACACTTGACCATGTTTTCCAAATTTATAAGAAGCCACATCAAAACCATTGACAAACTATAGAAACTTCAATATAAAATCGCTATCGAATATCGTTTCTCATTGTTCCTAAATTCTTTGAAAGTGCGTAATAAGTAACAATTTTAGAAATATTTAATCCAAATTGCATTATTAACAAAGCCAATTACTGAATTAACAACAAAGTGGGTTTGAAAATGGATTCTCACCCAGCGAAGCAAAAATATAACTTCAATCCTTCTGTATTTTTTCATCATTTTCCATTATTTCCATTTGCAAAAATTATGCGAAAAAATCTTATAAAAAGTTTTGGAAAAATAATTTAAGGACAATGCTCCGATGATCTGATAAATTTTTGACAATCATACACAATAAATTAAAAAATATTAATAAAAACACAAACTAAGAATGAAAAATTAGCCTAAATTAAAATAACCTCTTTTAGATCCACGGTATTCAAGATGAGTGAAAAAATTTCGAATAATCGATAATCGAATAATTTCATAATTTTTGGAATACAAAATTTGGACTGATTTAGAAAAATTTTGTAAAACAAGCAAAATAAATGAAAGATTCGAAACCTAAACTTAATCTAATATATTTCATTTAAAAGAATGGTATTGAAATTAAATTCTCTGATAGTATAATACGAAAAAAAGAGGTAAAATATAATAAAGAGAAAATCAAAAATCGAAAAGGTCAAAAGAAAATAAAAATGAAACCGGGAAAATTTGTCAGCGGAAATGAATAAAATTAAAAATTAATCACTGAATCCTTAAGATAATTGAAATGAAACCACATTTTATCAAAAAAGTGGAAGAAAACGAATACAATATTTCATGAATTAAATGCCTATTTGAGAGTAGGCACTGATTTTAAAGGAAAGAAATTTTATATACTTTTTTCATAATAAAAAAAAGACAAAAAAATAAATTTAAGAGAAATATGGAGGGGATACGTTTTAATTAGCGCCCAACTGAAACCAAAAAACCAAAGAAGAGAATTAAAGAAAAAAATACTTAAGTTAAAGAAGTAACAATGCAAGAACTTCGAATTAGTCGAAATCTTACTCATACTTTTTCTCTCAACATGAACATGAACAATAAGGAAAAATTATTTGCAGTTTAACAACTGCATTAATTTACACTTCTACGCAATAATATATAGGATATTGCAATTCTAAAAGACATAAATATCGATATTACTAAGAAAAGAAATTATCTACAGAAATTCCAATATCTACAAAATCCGTTTTGATCCATACGAAAATAAACTCACAAAATTCATCAAATTAAATTTTCTAAAGAAAAATAAGTTATAAAAGTAAAAAAATTCAATTCCACAGTTATAAACAACTAATATACCAACACAAACACAATGAAACAAAAATAAAATAAAAGGGAAAAGTAAAAATTATATATTTTAAACATCAATCATGAAAGCTTTTCCGAGGAGGTCGACGATGAATGGATGAAGCAAAGCCACGTTTTGTACCTAAATTAAATTGAATTAAATAAATAAATTTCGAAAATCATAAAGAGAAAAGAAAAATTCTTGAAAAAAAGATATTAATAGGAAATATTTATAAAGCTTGATGAGCCTTCAAACCTGATCATTGCCTGCAGAAGGATAGGAAATAGCCCATATCTCTTACTCAATATTCAGATTTAATAAAGAATCTAGAACAAATGAACCATTTCACTTTAATTATTAAATATAAATAAAAAAATGAAAATAGTATTGCGTACCTTCTCCTCGCCTAAAATAAGATCTTCCTCTTCCAGCAGAACTGCAATTACTATTTGAATATAGCCTTTTGTTTCTAGACCAACTGCTCGGTTTTTCACTGTACAAATGGCTAAAATATGGAAATAGCTTAATATTTTTCTTAATAAGTTAATGTCCGAAAAACTTTCCTATTTAAATCTATTTTTTTAAAAATTTCCTTATTTTTATGAATTAACGTCATAAAATCTAAAATGATCTAAAATTTTTTCTCAAAAAATTCTAAAAAATTCTAAATTCCTTTCTCTTAAAATTGTTTCCCAGAAAATCTATGATTTAATAATTTATAATTCTATAAATATAAAATTCCCTACTATCGCATTTTGTAAATTTTAAACCAACTAAACCATATGAATAAAGATATTAAATCAATCTTATAAAAATTTTTCTTATAGAAATATATATAGAAATATTTAGAAATATAAAATTTCTAATAGAAATGAGGATAATCAATCTAAACAAATTTCAAAATAAAACTTCGGATTGTCACGTCGATTATCATGAAATACTTGATCACGCGTTTGGAAAGAATCCTTTCGCTCGTTTCCATCTATGCATAAAATTTTATGATCGATTTTTAAATTTTGATTTATATTTTTATATTTTGATGTTGAAAGGCCAATATTAAATGAACAAAAAATTAATTAAAAATCTCAAATAAAAATTATTTTCCCAATTTGATGAGCAGAGAATAAATTTAGGCAGGAAATCCTCTGTTCGTATTTATGTCAAATAAGATATAAAAATAAAAGAAAAAGGATTTGTTTGCAAAAGGCTCAGCTTGGCGACATTTTTTAAAAAATAAACGATTAAAAATGAAACCATTATTTTGCTGAGATAATCCTGATCGCCAAAAACATTTTGATGTATAAGACTTCTCGTAACTTTTTCTTCTTGATGCATATGATAAACAAGCACAATCATGATTAGATTTTTGACTGTATTCTTTTCTAGTTTTATTCGCAATGCAACCATTTCTTCCAATGTTAGTCTGTTTCTTTGAGTTACTATTATAATGCGATGAGGAACATGGATCTTCAGGTATCTGCATTAAAAAGCAATTTGATTTAACATATTTTTTCTGATTGAAAATCAAATTTTGTTTTTAAGTTGAAAAATCCTCAGTAGTTAATTCCTTTAAAATTCCCTTGAAACAATGCAAATAAATATTAGATAAATAAAAAAAATCCACAAGTACAGGCTAAAAAATTATTAGCAACTTCTATTATAAACTTTAATAAATATTTATTCAAAATAATTGACCTGTTCATCATCGGCATTCGAGCAATCAGCTAATGTATTCAAATCTTCTGTTAAACCGAAATGGCCCCCATTTTTCAAATCGCTTTTTTCCGATATTTTATTACTTCTTGCATCATCTGAAAATTAGCAAATCAAAAAACAAAGAAATTAAACTAAGGAAGTGCAAAAAATGATTAAATCAATTGATCGAATTAATAATAAAAGATTTTTTCCGATCAGAACTTTCAAAACAAACAAACCAGGTAAACGAAGAGATCTATCGCCTTCTTCAGATTCTACTGATAACTGTTCGTCGTCAGAATTTGCTTTGGCAAAATGCTCAGGCAATTCCCAAACCTTAATTCTACCTAATGACAATAAGAAAAAGCGAAATATTGCAACTTTAATCGACAGAAGTTATATTTAAATTCTAATAGTTCATAAAAAATTCAACAGCTCTGAAGAAATACCTCATACCTCATAATCAAAATCATTATAAGAAGTCGATAAGTTCGGCAAGGTGAACGACAAACTGCAAGATGGTAAATTTTGTCTTCTATAATCTGCACAAATGATCTTCTCAAGCGTAGACAATAAATCCTACAAGAAAAATGAAATAAAGCGAAAAACAATGGTTCAAGAAATATTTCCGAAATGTTTTACGATTCAGCTTCGTTAATTTATTTATTATACGGCTGATATTTTCAAAATTCGATAATCTAGGAAGAACAAATCTAAAGAAAGGGAATATAAGTAAGAATTTCATAATTTCAGAATCATTTCACTTTCCACGAATCACATTTTATTCTTCATAGTTATTATCAGTCGCTATTCCTGCGTTATTACGATTTGCTTCAAAATATTTAAATACATACATCATGCCCTTCAATATGCTGCAGGCAACTAGGTTGTTTCATGACATCCAAGAAATAGGACATCAACTTAATTTTAAATTTCAAGAGCAACCGAAGATCCTGTAAATTAAAATAATAATTCTAAATAATTTTAAGGAAATATTTATTTATTGAATCTTATAAACTGGTTAAATATGGCGGAATTTATTTTAATCACTAGAATTTCACTAGTTTCTAAGAGTTAGTTTATAGAAAAATTCTTTACTTCATCAGCACATTTAAAAGAAAGCCATGGTTCCAACTCAAACACGGAATTTTCGCAACTGGATAATGTTTCCAAATCGTCATCAGTTGTTATTTCACTACCTTAAAATTTAAATTTTTAATCAAGAAAACTGAGACTTCAAAGACTTTCAGCTATTCAATCATTAAAGTTTTACCAAGTTCAAATCGCTCAATAATGCTCTGCTGCAAGTGCAACGGACCAGCGAAAAGAAAAACTGATAAGGGAGGAACGACAGAAGCCGTACGCAACTGCAAATAAAGATAAAATCAAATAAAATTAAAAGTTAACATAAAAAAAATTCAGATTGAAAAATATGTTCGAAAAAAATGATAACAATCGCTTTTTGTGTCATCATATCTTAAAAAGAAAAGAAATTTTAAAAAATTTTACAAAAAGACCGCCGTTTGCCATGTGCAAATCTTTATATGCAAGATAATCAATCATTAAACCATCTATACTTTCAATAACTGATCGCTTTATAGCACTACCTGACTTTATTGAAGCCAACTCATTGCTGCAATTTCTCTTTTTTCACTTTATTTTTTAATTGAAAAATTTAACATAAGGAAAAATAAAAAAGCTGGTATAATAAAGCATAAAAATAATGAATTTTTAAAAAGAGAAAGTACTTTGTTCGTATCTTTCGTATATTACAAGTATCGCGAGTAACGCCAATACCAGGATAGCTACCAGCAACAATAGCACAAAGTACCATTGGCCAACAGTGACTGAATAGATTAAGATTTGTATCCATTATTGACTTACAACTCAAAGGTAGTAATTTCAAACGTTTCAACTCGAAGAACAATTGTTTCCTGAAAATTTTAATAAATTGCTTGGCTTATTTAACTTTAATTATATTAATCTGTTCTGATCACTAAACCGAATTAAAATGAGACAATGAATACCTGATTCCAGCCACCATTCTCATTGAACTTAACGAAATAAAATGTGCGCGACAGAAAGTTGGCTTGTAATTGTGGTGGTCATATAAGTAAAATGCACGCATAAGCGCCAAATGATCGGAACAATGATTTTCAGCGAAAATTTCACGTGCCGCTGCAGCTGCAGACCGAGCATCGCCATTGGGTGGTAAGATAACTAAACATAGCTATCTATAATTTAAAATAGCAGGCTAAAGCCAGAAAGTAAAAGAATTTATAAGAACGCATCAAACTTTTCCTGAAATCCGAAAATAAGACAGGATTTTAGCTAATTAGTAATCGACAGTAATTTGGCCATTAGAATTTGGTGAAATTCGTATTTAAATACTCAGTTAAAGTTACGCTATTGTCCTATTTCATATACTTAAAAATAAATATATGTGATACTAACATGGATCCCGATAGGAAAGAACGGCAACTAAAGTAATAACTGGATCCAAACACTTAAGAGCAACTCCAAAAAGAAGAAGCCTAGCCAACTGCGGATCCAGTGGAAGACGTGCAATATGAAATCCAAGATCAGTTAATTCAGATTCAACTTTATTTCTTCCGTCAAAGTTCGCATGGTTAACACTTGATGACTGGAACAACGCTCCTAATATCTGCAACAGAAACAAATAAGAAAAAAAAACAATATAGAATATTAATTTATTTCAAAAGATTTCAAAAGCAAGCAAACCTCAAGGAATTCCAGACTCTTCTCCACTGATTGAGATAATGGCGGTTCAGGTGCTAATGACAGGAAATGGTGAACAGTCGTATTTCGGGGAGAAAACATTTTTGCATGTAAACAAACTTCGTGAATTGCAATTCTTTGCATTTCTGGTGCCTGAACAGTCAACTATTAATCGGGCAAATAAACCGCCTATTAGTAACGTTGAATCATGCATAATTTTCTTACTGCTTGAATGAAGATATCGAAATTATAAAAGTAATTTTCAATCAATGTTTATAGAAGTCAAAAAACTTAATCAAAAAAACTTACTTGAGTCGTACTCATTCGATCGTAATCATCGGTAGTGTATAGCCTAAAGCAATAACCATTTCTGCATCGTCCAGCACGCCCTGTGCGTTGTTGTGCATTTGATTTTGCGATCCAGACTACTTTCAACTCACTAATTCTTGATGAGTGATCATAAACTTTCTACAAATAATAGACAAATAAAAGATCTCTTGAAGAAAGAGATAAATATTTCATTCAATCTGCATTTTAGAAATAATCTTAGAAATTAACTTGAATCTCTATTTAAAAACTGAAAAGCTAACTTCTTTGACTTTTCCACAATCGATCACAAATACAACATCATCTATTGTCAAACTCGCCTCTGCGATATTCGTGCTTAATATCTAAATAAATTATTAAATTGATAATTTAAAAAAAGAAATTTCATTTTTTCTTATTTTCTTATTATTTCATCGATAATTTCAGACAAAAAATTTTAATTTCAAGCCACTTTTTCATTTATTTTCATTTATTCGTTATAATCTAAATTTCCTTCGAAACTTTCAGTCCGTAAATATTTCAAAAAATTCTTAAGGCATATTAAACACTATGGCTTTAACAGAAAAATTTAAAGCCAAAGTCAAAGAAAATAAAATATTCTCAAAGTTGCTGTCAGGCCATAATCACGTTGATATATCATGTATAGTTTTGCTCTTTAATCTCTAGTTCTTTTCGTAGGAAAAAATTGATTTTAATATTTTCAGATTTTAATATTTTTTGAGTAATTTGATTCAAATTTGATTTAATGCAACAATGTGATTTTCGGATAGTGGCATTTCAAGGAAAATTGGGCTATGGAGCCATGGAGACAGCTGGCAATATGTATATAATTTTTTATGACGATGCACCTAAATAAAAAATAGATTGATTCGCGAGGTTCGAAAGTGCCCCACGTGAACGGCTCTCAAGTTGTACAGATTGATCATGAAGCAAATGGTGGAAAATGATCGCAGAAAATGATCACAAATTTAACCAAAGAGCTTTATTGTTGATATTGTTTCATATATTAAATGCCGTGAAAAATCACCTATAGTGTGGAAAAAAAAAGTTCGACAAATAGGTACAAATTGACTAAGGTTCAAAGAAACAATTTAAAGACCTTTTGTTTATTGCTAATATGATATATGATCCCTTTCTTTAAAGAATTTTTACTTGAACTGCGATGAAAATGGATATAATGGATATAATGTATGATAGAAAGAAAAGATCGACGAAATGACTGAAGAATGATGATAGAAAGTCTGAGAAATCGTTTCAAACAAACAAAATATCTAGCGCTGATCAAGAGAAAAGATCTCATCAAATTCCCATGATAATGTATAATCATTTCCCATGATAATTTTACATAATCCCATGATCATTTTACAAAGATTTTCCGAATATTCTGCAAAAGTTTTCTTATGTTCTCCCTACCTATATTCCCCATATACTCTAATAAAATAAACGACACAAAATGGCAGAAATTTTTAGGATGACCCAATAATTTGCTATAAGAATTTAACGTTATATTCAACTGAAGAATTAATTAATCACTGCACGATCAATCAAAATCAAAACAATCAAAATGAAGGTACAACGATCATTTCTGATGACCAAAATAATAATAGTAAAATTTAACTGACCACTTTCCGACAATTACGAGGAACTGGATCAAAAATCTTAAGTTGATCTTGATTCCCAATTTGTGAGTGAAGCGGATAAACAAACAATTTTCTTCGGCATCCACCTATCGTATTAACTTTTTCCGAAACTGATATTATATCGTCATAACCAGGTAAAAAAACGAGGATGGCACCTATGAAAAAATCGTTGGAAATTTTTTAAAAAAAAACTTATTTATTACTTTATTTACTAAATTTATTTATAAGTTTCTTAAATGAAAAGTTTTTTTTATCTTATATATATTTCAGAAATCTCATTTACAAATTTATCATTGATTTTCATAATATGGAAAATTAAATAAATATTGAAAATTTATTATATTTATGACAAATCTTTCAAATACAAACCATCAATGGGACTATCTACACAATATTTTATTACAGCAACGGTTAAATCGACATCAATGCCATCCACCCACTGTGCACCGCCACTATTTAAATAAGACTAAAATATTAAAATTTTATTAAACCGTAGAATTAATTAAATGAAAAATTTAGCAAGAAAAAACCGTTAAAGATACCAAAAAAAAGAGATTATTTTAAAAGGAATTAATTAGTTAATGAAAAGAGAGAACGCTGAAACTATTCTAGAATTCCTCATTATATGATTGTAAATCCTTATTAATTCTAACTCTGAGACTATTTTTTGAATAAATTATGTTGATTATGAATAATCCGATAGTACCATTTCATTTTTTAAATAGACATGCCAAGAAGTCCCCTTGGCGAAAATACAGGTGAGTGGCCAGCATCACCTGAACTTTTGGACAGGTCTACTTCCGCGTATATTATTTCATCACTATTATAGTAAGCAAATATCTAAAAAATTATAACAGAAGCATAAAAATATTTGTTGCTATGAACTCAAAAAGAAATCACATCAACAAGATGAAGGGTATCCAGTCTGGTTTTACGCAAAATTTCGATACAAACAGAATCGAATGAAACAGGTCTTTGAGGCAGTTTTGTTACATAAGTGTTTTCTCTATGCCATTGATTATTCTGAGCATTTGGAGAGTTCCAAATATTCCCTTGAATATTTACATCAGGCCACTGATTATTCTGAAAATGTGGATCATTGATGGAAAATTTTATACACCCGTTTTCATTGAAAAAATCAGCAAAATATAAAAACTATTGAATATAATTAGAAAAATGAACCGAGTATGGATGAAATGCTGGAATTTTCAATGAATTCAATCTGAAAATTTTAAAATAAATAAATTTCTTAGAGCGAAAAAAATAAAGAATAAAATAAACCAATACAATGATCTATTTTAAATTACAATTATAATAACTTACATACCCTAATGATGGAACAAATTTATTTGGATTTTGAATGTTCGACTGAGGTATATCATTACCTTCAGAAATATAAAAAGACGGACGAGGGCTGTACAAATTGCAGCCCAGCTGAAAAATAATGAGGTAAATATAGATTCTTCAAATTTTTCTTAGATTTAGATTGAGGCTTTATTAATTCTAATCATATTTATTTAATTCCTTCTTCTTATTGCTTGCCCATTAAAAAATTTTCGAAAAAATAAGTAACACCTAAAAATAACTCGCAAAGGGTTTAAAAAACTAAAGATGAAATTTTATCCATTAAAAATAAGAATAATAAAAAATAAGAAATTTTTCTATTTATTTTGAACGACAGATAAAATAGATATTGCAGAATAAATAAAAAATAAAAGCACGAAAAAATTTCTAATTTCATTCGATTTTTGTTCATATAGGAAAGAGAAAATTCATTTAAATAATGATAAGAATCATTCACTAGACACTATCAAAAGTTTTCTCGATCTAATATTTCTCAATCTAATATTAATTCATATCAAATTTGTATAGTACATATATATTACATATATTTTTATATATATTTGTACTATATAAATTTATATAGTACAAATTCAGTAAATAACCGTTTTATTTATTTCAAGCTGCTGATGTTTTGAAAGTATACAGTGGTCACCTCTCCCCAAATTTTCGCTATGAAATACGTCGACCTGTGGGAATCTGTAATAGTTTAGTAATAGTTTATATATTAATGAGAGATTTATTCTTGTCAATAGGTAGATAATTAAGCATATGTTCGCCCGCAGATAAAACAACGTATCAAATGATATAAAATTTTGAAAACCAGAACCAATAACAGAACCAAGAGAAATTTCATTCGTTTTATTCACTATATATTGCATCAATTATAAAAATTCGAAGATGTTTCTTTGAAAAAAAATTAAAATTAAAAAAATTAAAATTAAAAGCGAGAAAAAAGATCCTAAAAATTTCGCAAAAGATTGGTTTCGAAAATTACCTTTCACTATGATTTTGATTAATTTTTCCACTGCGAAAAACATCAACAGCTGGGAAACTGAAAAAAATAAAAGATTTAAATAAATAAATAGAAATATAAGAATATAAAATTAATCAAATATAAAAAATATAAAGCTACCTTTCGTTATGATTCTGGTTGATTTTTTCACTATGAAACATATCGATAGCCGGAAAACTAAAAATTATATGAATATTAACCGAGCAAATGAGTGGCAAAAAGGAAAATGTATGTACTAAATGTCCAATTTCTAACTATAAAAATGAATTTACAGAGGTACAGAAATGGACAGATAAATTGAAAATTATTAATTCATTCGAATTTTTAACCTATTATAAACTGCCAAATTCCTATCATTTAAACTTCTTGGAGTGCGCCCAAAATACTGACTCCCAGGAAAAGCTGAACGAGGTTGATAACTAGTCAAAGCCAAAATTTCAGGAAGATGTAGAACGTCAACACGGAATAAATCAGATGGAACTGAAAATTAACTAAAAAATACCTAGAAAACGTGAAAAATTAAAAAAAGTAAAAGTAAAAAGAAAAAAATTAAAACATAAAACATAAAAAATTAGGAATAAGAAACTGAAAAACAGCAGGAATCAATTAACGGCAATATCAATAAATAATAAAAGAATAAATAAACAATAAATAATTGTGGATAGCCTATGGTGAGCGCTGATCCCTCATCAATTGACCAATAAACTAAAATGCACTATCATAATAATAATAGAATAATAAAATAGAATATTACTTAAAAAATAAAAATTAAACCATACTATTGACAAAACCAAAAGCAATTTTCCCAAAATAAGTACTAAATAATTCTTGATTCTCTCCTAAGGTGGCAGACATTAGAACAATCTGAAAATTTTAAAAAGCAAACTATAAGGAATGAAAATATTGGAATATGAATATTTAAAGAATATAAACATATTTAAAAAAGTACCTTCAAGTCATTTCGCTCCTTTAATGCTTTCCTTAGGGTTATAAGTATAAAATCAGTTTTTTGTTCTCGTTCGTGGATTTCATCCTGAAATCATATAAGAAATACAATTGCATTAAGTTGAATAAATAGACAAAAAAGGATGATCGCCACATACCAAAATAATATGTGAAATGTTTTTAAAAGCTGTTTCATTCGCCAATAACCGAAGAAGGACTCCACTAGTTGAATAAGTTAGAATCGTCGATTTTGAAGTTCTAAATTGCAAATTTCAGTCAAAATTATTTAAAATTATTGGTTATTAGGCAAAATGAAAAGTAAAATAAAAATAAATATTATATGAGAAATTAAAATTTTGCTTTTAAATAAAAAACCATAAGAAAAAATACTTTTGCTCAAGCCGAATGTGATAACCAACGGTTGCTCCAAGTTTTTCATTTCTTTCCATCGCAACGCGATTTGCAACTGCGACCGCCGGTAAACGACGCGGTTGTGTGCAAAAAATACGAATTGGCTGTTGCCTAGACGCTGCATCTTCCAAAATAAATTGTGGTACCTGAAAGGAAAATTACTTGTCAATTAATCAAATATGCACTCTGTGTATGCGATAATATGCACAAGAATTAAGGTACGTTTGCTCTTGCTTTTAAATTTCAATATTTAGTTAGGAAATCAGAAAAGAATATAAACCTGAGTTGTCTTGCCACAACCAGTTCCACCGGTAATAATCGTCACTTGGTTATCACGAATTGTCTGTATAATTTGTTTGCGCATTTTATAGGCAGGTAAAGACGTTCGAAACTGTTGCGCTTGAGAAGTATGATCAATAGTGGTAGATGGTGGAATTAACATCGTTGTAACAAAAGCGCAAATTGAATTATCGCGCCGATCAGCTGAAAAAAATTTATTAAATTTTATAATAAACCAATTATATTTGGAGCATCAAAAATTATACCAAATAATTTTTTAACTTTAAATGCAGCAAATCTGGGAATCTTCGTATAAAAACGATCAAAGATTGGAAATATATAGGAAAATGAAAAAAAAAGAATAATTTGAAAATATTCAAAGCTAATGATAAAATTCCGTTGGATATATAAGAAAGCAACAGAGGAAAATAACTCACTTGCATATCCTTTGGCGAGATGCTGTTTTATAACATTGGAATCAACAGTGTATTTTTTAAAATAATCAAAAAGTGCTTGTTTCTGAGTAAAGTCCAACTTTAAAGACTTCGAATCCTTTGAGATATACTTTGATGAATCAACTGAGAAATGTTTCACGACAACTCTTCTATTTTTTTTTGATCTAAAAAATAACCACCGATGAAAGTCGAATTTTTTTATAAGCACAATATTTCAAATGATTCATAACCACTTTTTCGAGACAATATAATAAGCAAAATTCACCTTTTCCGGAATGCAAGGCAAAACAAACAGGCAAACAAGGCAAAATAAGTAATAAAAAATAATTTTTTTCGATTATACAAAGAATATATAAAAATTATAACCCAATACTACGAGTCTTGAAACCCATCCACATCGCTATTCGATGAATTTCCTCGCGTTGTTCTTTCGGCATTGGCTCAAATGTCAATGCTACAATAGCAATGATTAGAAAAGTCTTAATAATCAATAAAAATCAATTCATTAGTACATAATACCCGAGGTTTTAAAAAATCATTTAATTTAATTCCTACATAATCTTATCATATTTTTCCTAAAAAATTACAAAAAACTACACAAATAAAAATAGCTGATAAAGTAACTTACTACTCTGATCACTATCGCCAAATTCTATCAATTTTTGTTTAACCCAATTTTCAAATGAGACAAAGTTTTGATAAGCTGAACACTCATCGTAATTTCCTAACTGCTGATTTGCTTCTGATTGTTGCAAACTTTTGCCATAATTTATCTGAGATAAATGTGATGGTCCCGATTCCCAATCTTGATTTTCTGCCTGATGAAAAAAATGAGACGATTCATTCACTACTGGACTTAATTTTCCTGGACTGGATACCGTAGCTGATAATTTCTCCATCGAATTCTTTTCAAAGCACCCATTCAACTTGGATATTTCAGAGGGAAAACTAGAATCTTTCGTTCTGATGTTCATATTTTTAGAGATATTATGACTGCTTATGTAAGACTGATCTGGAGAACATTTTTCATTTAAATCTCCTGCAAACTGCTTACAACCTGCAATATCACCATCGCTTAAAGAGTAAGACGTGGTGCATTCCATAGAATTCGTTATCGCTCCATTATTACAAGATTTTAAACTAATACCTTCATTAAATTCAGCAGCAAGACATTCGATATGACATTCTTGATATTTTGATGAAATTTTTACTTCATTCATTCGTTCTGAACTTTCTTTTAACTTATTTAGATTAACCGAACAACCTTCCATTATATTTGTGGCTGATGTGGAATCTAAATTTGAACCTTTCATTGGTGTGCATTCCATATTTCATATGATATAAAAAATCGTTATCAAGACTATTATCAGTATTATCAATTCACCGATTTAATTAAACGGTCCAGTTTCCAGTCAAATCTGAAATCATAAAAAAATAAATTTATTCGTATTTAATAGCCGATAAATAGCTGATTTCGCCAGAATAAAGCAACGAGTAATTTTCAGCGATCCTTTTTCTTTTTTTTCATTCGAAAAAATGTAAAAAATATGTGAAATGAAGAAAGAAAATAGTAGAAAATAAGACGAAAGAACGAAAAAATTAATTAATCTGAAAACTACAAAACAGCCGTCGAAACAAAGAAAATATTTCTTTAAACTATGCAAAAGATCTCGAAATTAAAGCGTAAAATGACAGAAACTTGGAAATAAATCGTTTAAAGGAATGGCTCATTTGTGGAGAAAAAATGATTCCCAGAAAATCAACATTTTAAAATTTCCAGTTGACTGAAACCTGAATGAGCAAAGTCGACGAAAAGAAAAGAAATATCAGCGGAAAAGAGGCAAAAATAACAAATACCGAAAGAATAAGAGGAAATTATCCACAGGAACTCTATCAGTCACCGCAAAACAGAAAAATGAAGGAAAACTTTGCCATCTGCTGCAAACAATTGCTGCATTAAGGTCGGCGCATATCACTACAGATTTAAAATATTTGATTATTCTCCGTCATTTCGTCATCTTTCTTTCTTTTCGTGATAGCAATATCACCCTCACCACTTCTCAAGGTCAACCGCACAATATTCCCCGACAGATCTAAAGAGCAATAATTGACTCTAAAATATAACAAGCCGCGTAGCAGTCGTAGAATAAAAATCACTATTTGGCGTAGCAGACAACGTCAACTAAATTTTCACCCTTTACGTTAGGGTTTTATTCGAGCCTGAAATTTTCATACTTTTCAAAATTGGCAAAGATGAAGATGGGTGATGCAAAGCCTGGCCAAGCAGGATATCCCTTTTACTTGCAGGTTCGTTCCTGTGGCTTTCTTGGAACTGATCCATTTTTCGTTATCAGCTGCGGGCCCAATTTATCGAGCAATGCACAACTATAAAATGAAAGTTCCCAAAGCCATTTACTTTTATTTTTCATCTTTTTTTCCAATGATTTCTTTATTCAGTTTTTCCAACCCTAAATATGGAAAAAGTATAGTTGATATATTTATTCATTCTAAAAGAATTATAAGAGAAACAACAAACAAATTTCTCAAAAGAAAGAATGAAAAGTTCTCTTTCTTATTCTGTCGAAAACGACTCAAAAATTGTTAAAAAATTGTTTATTTTAACTATCTTATCACGAGATAAAATCACTAGCGCAATACGTAAATACGTAAATTCATTTCATTACTATGTACACAAATAATCCAATATAAAAAATGAAAAATAAAACGCGAATATAATAATGAAATTGAAATTATAATGGAAAAGACGAGAACTAAAACGTTCTTCAACAAATAAACTACATTAAATGTGGGAATATGAATTCTATATTCTTTTTCGTATACAAATTTCATCCATCCATAACATTCTCCTTAAATCATTACAACGCTATTAAGATGCAATTCGACAAATAGCAAACGATATTTTCAATATTTTTCATCGTTCATGGTGGCTCCATGTTATAATATTTCCATCCCACTAAACAGGAATATGAAATTAATTTCCTTTTATAACAATTAATAAATAACATTAAAAAAATAAATAAGATAACCGACCGAAGTTGTAATTAATTCATTTTCATAAGGATTCCAAAGTGAATCTCGCACGACAGATTTATGCCCATCATATTCTCGCACAATCTGTCCAGTTAATAAATCATAGACTGCAATTTTTTTCGCGAATTTTATAATGATAATTTTTGCTAAATGAGACGAATCGCTCGTTAAAATTATAAATTTCAACTTTTCAGAATAAAGATTTTTATAGCAAAGAAGTTATTTTCAAGAAAAACCTAAACATCGCCCTTTGGCACATCCTGTATAAACGTATCTATTGCCAGTGTAATCTGGTGAAAAACGAGCTCTAATTAATGTGTGGAGCAGCAGATGCCCACGCATTTCCACCAACCAAGTATCGTCTAAAAAATTTACAAGTGTATAAATTAGACAATTAATGCAAAAAGAGAAGAAAAAGACTATAGAAAATAATCAATTATATCAATTATATCAATTACATTAATTACATTAATTACATTGCATACAAGAAAAACTGATAATTCTTGAATCACAAAACGTAATGAAATAATAAGGACCAAATTTGAATCGTCAAAATTTCAAATTTCAGGAAAAAAGAATGAAAGATATTTGAAGCTTTTAAATAACTATTCCTGAGCTGAAAAAAGGATTCTGAAATAAATTCGGTACCTTTTTGTCTTTCCTTTTTATAATTTGGCACGAGATCATATCGATAATCGAAATTATTTGTAACTGCTGACCGTAAGGCTTTTGCCTGAACAAATGGATAAGGCAGATACTAATGTGAAAATTACATAATTCATTTGCTAATAAATTAAAGGTAAATATTTTATTATATATAATGTTTCCAATCCCACATCATGAATTTTAAACTAACAAAAAATAATTAAGACAATGTATTTACAAAAATAATATAAAAATACAATAAAAATAATTAAGATAATATATTTCGTTTCCATTCAAATGAAATAAGGGAGATAAATAAATATTGAATAACACCTCACAACACCACTTAATAATTTAATGACTGAGAAATAGTCGAAGAAATAATAGATGAAAATTTAAAAGCATACACATGCTGAATTTGGTGAAAACATTCGCAAATCCCATATTTTGATTGATTGATCCTTTGAACTAGTTAATATATAGCGGTCATCACCTTTTGTATCAATAGATACGATGCCATCTCGATGACCACCAAAGAAACCAACAGAATTTTCTGACACAGACTGACGACGATCCCATACCTTAAGGATATAAAAATTTAAAAATATAAAATTTTATTATGTAGTCAACATTTACTCAGAATCCTTATTAATAAAATATATTGCGCTAATTCAGTGGATTGTTGTTAAATTTCGAGCGCTGATGATGAGGTCCGATTCCCCGCAAAAGTAAACCTGTCCAAAAATCTCGGTGATGCTAGCGACTCACTTGTATTTCTATAGACAAGGAACTCCCTGGCTATATTTGTCCAATGTAACAAGCCAACGGAGCGAATTTAACCAGTAATGAGGAGTACTTAAAAAAAACTGCACTAATATCGTCTCTCTGCATCGATTGCTGTAATCAGCCATGGCCATCATATACTCAGGTCCAAAAATGCCCTATTGTTAGATTCTTATTTGATCAAATGAATTCTCCAATTTTCAATTCAGAATTTTCATCGGATTTATTTCTCTAAGGAACATTTGATCGTCATTATCTATTATACATGAATGAATATTTAAAAATTCTGAATTTTAAATTTAAAATTTAAAAAACTTTAAATTTAAAAAATTTAAAATTTCATACTTTACAAAGCAAATCGTCTCCACCAGTAGCAAACAAATCCTTATTTATAAAACAAACTGCATTGATATCGTCTCTATGCATCGATTGCTGCAATTGTCCAACAACTTAATTTGATACATAAAAAATGAAAACCATTTTAAGAATAGCTGAAATATACGTGATATACGTGCTTATAGCTCATATAAATATTAGATGAATTTTTCTTATTGAAATTAATAAGAAATTAACAACTTAGAGTAAAAAACATTAACTAACTAACTTCATTGGAAAGTTGTTGTTTTTCTAGATCATATATGGATAAAATACCACCATTGCGTGCACAGTAGATTTGCGTCCCCTCTGAGTTGTAACAAATCGAAAATATAGCACTAAAATTAAAATTTCGAAAGTATTATTTTGGACTTTTTTTTACCACTGCATAATTTTTTTCACCACATGAAAAAATAAAGCATTTAAAATGGTTCGAACCAATCACGGTAAGGAAAATTTCTTCGACACAATAACCCATTCCAATGAAGAGCATTTTCTTCATCACTATCAATTTTTCTCGTGAAAACTAAAAATATAAAATTAACTAGATTCAAACAAAATTTTTATCCAATTTTTATTCAAAATTTTTGAAATTATCTGAAACGACTGCTAAAACGTTATCAAGAACGGTTATCATAAAATAGCAAAATCTAACTGCGTTCGCTCCACGTGCTATAAGTCATGTACATCTGATTCGGACTGACAGCCAAATCAAGAATGCTCCATCCTACTTCTGGTACGCGATAGGAACGTATCAATGGATGAGACATTTTCGTCCAATTCAAAGGGCGTTTAAAAAGTCGAATAGATTCATCTGAATGAAACTGTATAAAATAAGGATAAATAATGAAATTTAAAAATATAAAAATTTATTGCATAATTTACAGCCCTGATTAGAATTTCGCGCTTATAACTGGCACTTTATAACTGACTTATGGCATTGCTTTCGATGGAAACGAGCTCAGCTAAAGCTCGATATCGAAAGCTCAAGAAATTCACAACAAGGAAGGTCCATAAAATTCTAAGAAGAATTATTTTTATTTTATTATTTAATTTTTTTTTTCGATTTTCGATTTCTTAGAAATAAAATCAGAGATGACAAAAAGTATATAGAGATAATAAGCAGAACGGTTCGCAGTCTCATGATAGAGAAAATTACAAGATATGAAAGTAATTAATTAAGGAAAGTAATTAATAAAATCAATTATAGAAATAATAACAATCAAAAATAAATAATAGAAAATAGTAATAATGATCATGCAATAATGATGACATTAATAATGGTTAACAATAATAAATTATCAATTAATTATAATAATAATTAATAATAGTAATTAATGATAACAAAAAATAATAATTAATAATAAAATAATAATAATTAGTAATAATAACAAATAATAATAGTAAGAGTAAAGTAAATAGCAATAGTAATAATAACATAATAATAGTAGTAATATCAATAACAATAATAATAGTAATAATAATATTAAATAATTATATAATATAATAATAATATAAAATAAAATAATTAGATCAAATACTTCTACTTATCAAAATTTTGATAAAGAACCTTGGCTTGCTATTAGAAATGCATCTCGCTCTCTCAGATACTGGCAGCAGAAAATTTTTTTGCTTACTGTGTATTTAGCAATTTTGCGGACAGGACGAAACCTGAAAATAAATTTTTGCGTTTACGGCTTGCCAATTATTGTTTAACTTTGCATATGGAAAAAAAGTATCTAAAAAATGAAATAAAAATTAGTTCTAAATAAGTTCTAAATCAGTTATGGACCCATGAAAAATTTTTTTAAACTGTAGAAATGGAAAAATTAATGAATTATGACGAATTACTCGTTCAAATATATCGGAATTAAATCTAACGACAAACATAACAATTCACTTAAAAAATTTTAGTTTTTTTGCTGGAATAATGGAAAATTAAAAATTTGGTAAAAATTAACATATTGCAAATAGCAGCTTGTTGTGATGGAATGTAATATCCATTTAGACCAACTGAACGACGTGTGGCTAATTCCTTACAAAAAATTTGTCGAGTCAAATTTGTTGTATTATGTGCACCACTTCGACTTTCAATATCTCTTACAAATTCGGCACGATTCTTAAATATTCATATAAGCAGAAATGTATCATAATCTAAATTTTATGAAAACTGCGAAACATTTCAAAAAATTTTTTCCAAAAAATTCACCTTAAAAATTCTAATTCTATATTACCCCTATACTTCACGCTATAATCTTCATTAATTCCTTGACGATAGTAAACCCGCCATAAAAAACTAAATGTGAATGACTGTTGAAGATCCATCTGCATCTCGTGACTGTCGTGTCAACCGAGTAAATCGAAAATCATTCTCTGGCGAAAGAATATAACTTTAGCCATCCAAATCAGAAACTGTGCGTGTTATTCGAAAAAAAAAATACAGACATTTCTTCAAGCTTCTTAAATAAATTTTGCCAGGAAAATTTAAAATTAATATAATTAATTTTTGAATTTGAAAGAGCTAATTGCTTCTCCATTTTTGCATCGTAAATTAATCGAAATAAAAAAATAATTAGATGATGAATTAAGCCATTTATATATGAAAAAAAAATCAACTCTAAAAAATTAACAATGTTTTTGAAGACCCAAAAAAAGAAAGAATATAAATAATTTTAATGAACTCACTTGATCAACTTTCGCCTCAAACAAGGTTTGTTTTCCGCTTTTCATCTTTTCTCTAAATAAATAGATTTATAAATTTATATTTATTATAGTTCCTAATTAGAATTAAAATACATTCAAAATAGAACTTTAATTTTTCCTAACAACTGCTGCTCGTTATTAATTTACAATTTTTTTTGAACTCTTCACTTTGATAAAAGATAAAAGTGCTTAACTTGCAATAAGCAAGCGTAATAAACCTAATTCATAATGGTACGAACTGCTAGAAAGATAAAGGAAGATGGAAAAAAAAATAAACTTACTCTGAAGACGACGAATTTGATGTGAAATCATTGTCGACTGAAATAAAAAAAAATATATCTGAAAAAATAAGGCAAAATATTTTAATTTAATTTATTCAATCAAAATTTATGAATAAAAAAAATCCAATTTTTGTAAAAGGAAACTGAAAACATTCATAAATTTAAAAACAAATGCTAATAAATAAATTTACAAATAATAAATTTATTAAATTTCCGATTTAATTCTGAAACGAATTGTCAACCAGTAAAAATTTCCAAAATAAGCGGAAGTTTACCAATATTCCGCTACAAAAAATATTTTTCGAACATTCACCACTGAAATGGCAGAGTGGCTTTTATAGAATTATTTACTAAATAAATAAAAAATTCTTCGCTTTATAACAAGTACGAATCATTTCTAAACAGTCCAACTGATCCCATTATCTAGGAAAATGAAATCCTTCCGCTAGGAAGAGGGTTCCAAGTTTCACCCACTACCACGGGGTAAATCTGTCATTATTCTCGTGAAAAAATCTTTATGAAGCATTTTTAACCAAAATGACTCCCCGCAAAAATTCGCAACCATCTAACAGCCAGTGGAGCAAGAAGTGGCTAACCACAAATTCTTATTCACACTTGGGGATCGAGAAAGCCACCAATTTTAGATCCTCCAGAAGATTCGTCCTTTCCCTAGCGCTGGCCCTAGTAGGAACGACATGATGGCCCCACAACACAAGGCTACCTGGCTTTGGTTCGCGCAGCTCAACCCGGCTTGGCCTCTCAACTGCTAACTGCTAACAAAAGCGAAGCACGAACAGTCACCGAACTTTTCCCCGTCGTTGGACTCCGATTAAATCGACGAAGTCGAAACGCATCGAATTTTTGCGAGTAAAATGAATTCAAAATGAATAAATAAAATGAATGCCCAACTTGCACAACTTAGCTTTCTCGTTCGTGGCGAATTTTTATTATTTTTTCTTTTTTGAGATAAAATTGTTCCCTTGAAAATTTACAAAAATGCCCATTCATTGCCAACTAAAATTAATCCGAGCTTCCCAATTAATCCGAAGCGATTAAAAATCAAATAAAATTGCTAAGAACGACATAAATTCACCACCACCAGACCTTCCAAATTTTAGTTTATCCATGCGATTTTCACAACACTGTCGCCTCTATATAATAGCGGCCCCGGCCCTCGGCCTTTGTTATGAGGCCCATCTGCATTTTTATTGTCGAATCTCTATTAAATATAAACATTATTATAGCTACCGAGTGCATAGGAAATCAAGTGCTGTGTTTCCGTTATAACCATTTTGGTTATTTGAATGTTACGTGAATAATTTATATAATAAATATTCCTCAATAATAATATTTATTCAGAATATTCAATTCAAAAAGTATGAATTCAATTTCGTTTCTTAGCGAGAATAAATGTATGCGTTGAAATGCGAGTCAAGAAACGTACAAATTGGCCAAGTGAGAGGCAATTTTAAAATTAAAAGCCAAGGAAGTGCTGAAATCAGTGCGTATTGGCCTAGGCCGAGGCCTTTGCTGCTGTCGAATTGGCCTAGGCCGAGGCTTCAAACCGGAATTTATGAGCTATTAATTCGAGTTCGTTAAGCAATATAAGCAATTCGAATGAATAAAGCATGAAAATTAAGCGTACATAAATTTTTCTTTATCAAATTTCAACATTCAATCGAGCAGACTGCAAAAAGCCATTTGCTGATTATTTGCAGTTAGAAATAGAGGCGATATAAGTAGAGGAAATTAACGTTTTAAGCAATTTTTATGATGATAAATTTCCATTGAAAAATTATCACTTTCGAAGGTGATAAGCAAAATACATGCAAATTAGTGCATTTAATTAATTATATTTTGGAATATTTTTACTGTCTTTAGTTTTTCCTCTTCTCTTTTCCTTTTTTTCCTTTAGTTTCCTTTTTCATTTTCTAATTTGCAATTAATAATTGCTATTTTAGTAAAATACGATACGTTAAAGCAATGCGTTTAAGAAAATTAATAAGATAATGAAGGGCATGAAAGAAGGACGGAAAAGGAGACTCCTTTCAATTATATTTTCTATTATTAAATGACTATAAATCATCGATTCGCAAAATTATCTCTTATCACTTCCCTGGAATAATTTTATCACTGCAATCAATCGATTGTTAAGTAAATTGTATCGAAATAGGGCTTTTTCGATATTTCTTCAAATCATCGTAGTTAAGTTTGATTTGATTTAAGATTTCTACCAAATACTAATACTGGTAGCACTGATATTTTATTCATAAAAAATAGAAATTAATTATTTTTAAGAAAACTGAAAATTCTTCCAAAGCATTAAATTTTCTATTGAATTTTTTTCCTATTATTATTTATTTCATAAAAAAACATTTAATAATATTTGTTTATTTTTTTAATTTAATGAAATAACAAATTTTAATAAAATATTTAATAAAAATATCCAAAAAATAATATCAAAAGCGTTTTACAAATTTATTGAACCCTTTGCGATTGTTCTAAGGATTTCGCTCTCGTAGAACTGTTCTTTTCCACTATTTAATTTCTGTAATAAGTGAATAAAGTAAAATATGTGAGAAATTCAGATTCACTTGTTCGCTTGCACGTCCATATAAGTGCTGATCGTCGTGCAGTAGGAAACGAATGATTTCGCAAAAATTGCCTTTCAGTTGATTTGTAGGATCAAATTAATAAATTGGCATTACGGCAATTAATAGATATTTTATGAACAACGATACGAGTTTAAGATTTTTTCATGTTTTTGACGTGGATTTCGCTCTGCTCAGTGGATCTCGTTTCGGAGATCAATTTTGGGATCCCATGCTTAGCGAAAATGGAACAGACCTCTCTAGCAGGAGTGAACTAGATTTTCAAAAACTTGGATGATGCTGGCCACTTTTATCACCAAATGACCTCTTTGCAAAATTTGCATTGAATAAGTAAAGTTTTAAAAAATTCCTTTAAAAGGTAATAAAGTATTTGAATTTTCGTTATTTTTATTTTTTTTTTACGCAGTTTTTATTTTTAAATGAAAATGGAGAACAAACTATGAACTGAAAAAATAATAACCAAACGAAGCACCAAAAATCACCGCTAGACCAAGCCAAACTGAGAAAGTCATAAATATAAGCATAAGAAAATAGGCAATAATAGTTTGCAATGCAAATAGGCATATCTGAACAAGATGCGAGCAAGAGAATAATCTTCTTTTATAACTAAAATAATAAAAAATAAATTGAGCAGATTCAATTTGGTTCTGTACATCAATCCTTCATCCTTGAATCCTTCATTCTTCAAGGATTAAACATTTCCGCAATTTTTGAAAAAAAAATTTTTAAGACGTATTTCTTGAAAAACCACGTAGAGAGGATCAATGGATTATTGCCATCACTTCTGGGCATTGCTGCTGATCACCGTTCCACTCCCAGCAGAAATAAGCCTAATAAGTCTTTTAACAACAATCCAGGTTCTACTTGCAACTCATTTATTCTTTTATCGCCAAATGACCCTGGTGAAAAGTTTAGACTGGCAAAAGATGCCGAGCGAGCCTAGTCAGAAATGGTGAGCGCCTTAAAAAAAAATTCAAGTGGAAATAGCGTAAAAAAGTATTGGAGAATTGAAAAAGCTACAAAACTAACGATTTATCGTCGCAGTTTTCAGAAGCACTAGAATCCTTTAATTTTATTCGCAACATTTTGATAAACTCGTAAGCGATTGCGAGGAAAAAAACAATTACGCAGGTTATAAGCATTTCTGAAGAAAGTCGAACATCATAACTAAATGATTAGTTTTAGCTTCCAGGAAACTGCTGTGAGGGTTGGAAATAACAATATTTTGAAAGTAAATTTTTGGATGGCTCCTTGAAAATTAGATTAATACACCATAAAATTTATTGCGAAGAAATTAGGTTTAATCTCACTTAAAACATTATCGACTATCCAGAAATCGAAAAGAACTATGTCATCCACTGTTAAATGGAACCACATCCACATTTTTCGATTTTTTTTCAGAAGTTATATTCGATTCCTCGGTGAGTTTCTGTGAGTTTCAGATCGGCTTTTCAATGTTTTCTAAAGTTTTTATGAATAAATTTTTATTAAATAATTTTTTTGAGCAGTCGGATTTTTTCTTCTAGATTTTTATTTAAAAAATTTCAAACCGAAATTGTTCTTTACTGGTGTTTAACTGATATTGCTTCGATTTGGTTCGAGCATCATTGATTTTTGGGAATCTATAAAATCTAAACTGCTGGTGGTACTTCTCTGTATCTTCTCTTTAACATTGTGTCCAAGTGATTCTTTCATGAATTATCTCACATTACCATTTGGTTCATAGAGCAAAGCAAATTGACAGTATAAAATGCTTTATTAGAAGTTTTCTCGAACAACTAATAACATCTGGCAAAAAGTTAGGACTCCTGTCTACGGACGGTTCCACTTCTTTACCTCTGCATTTTTATTCAACAGAAATTACATTTACGTTTCACACAATCCATTCGAATGAGCTATGCTTGTCAAGATCTTATAATTTTCAATCCTCAAATCGGTGCATCTGCTGCAGTACTTTGATTTCAATTGTCATTATGATGATTCTAAGTATTGGAAATTTATAAATTGCAGCTGCAGCGATATGAAGTATTAAGGCAATAAAGTCGAGAAAGGTGGCATTCAACTGGAGGATTAAAATAATTTAAAAAAGTTGGAAGTAATGCATCAATGGATTATATCGAAGTATGTTGGCATTCCAGAGGTGTTAGAATAGCATTTGGTTTTAAAGAGATCTATCGAATATGGTAGGCACGATAGCCTAAGATAACTTAACCTTATCTCTTTACTTATCAATTTAGTCGTAGAAAATTTAAAATGATGTTCATTGCTGCGTTTGGAGTGTTAAGAGATTTTAGAGAGATGGAGCTATAACAGGTGCTGATGGTAATGTAAAAGGATTGTAACGGCGCCTTAGGGGAAGATAAAGGTCATTGGAAATCTACTAATAGACATCTGACAAAAACCTATTTAAGACGATGCCAAACTCATACAATTTGCGTCAAACAGTTATTTCATCCATTTAGATTTTTTCCTTACAATTTTTTTCTGTAGTTTATTTCCATCATTGAATTTTCTTAAATTCTCAATTATGAAAATTTTTTTCAATTATGAAAAACTTTGAAAAATATTATTATTATTAGAAAAAAGACTCGTTCTATATAGCTGATTTTTAAGAAAAGAGGTGCAACGAAAGATTGCGATGAAATTTTCTTTCGTCAAGTTAATATAGTTTAAGGAGGTATATCAAGTGGTTTTGCAAATAATATGGTTTGATAGGGACCAAAGAAGATAAAAAGTATCTTGAGAGAATGAATTTATAAATGGACGAATTGCCAATCAGGTCAATCCAAATAAGAAAGTAAATATTACTAATGAGGTTTGAGGTAAAGCACAGCGAGAAGTCTATTAAAGTATTAAGATGGTAATAACTTTTTAGTTAAATACTTGGATATACTTCATTTTACATTAGACTCCCCCATTATCTGACTTAGCGATGCTCTAAGGATTGAGGGAGTAAAAGTTCCGAAGAAGTTGTCAGGGAAAACAGAGTTTGAAAACTTTAAAAAATTGCATAGGATCTTAAATGTTTATTGTTAATGGTCTAGAATAACTGCCTAGATACTTTGAAAATGGATTCGTCAATACTTTCTTTAATTTTATTAATTAATTCAAGTTGATGTAAGCCGACATGTTCAATAATTAAAACTGATAAGGGGTCCTGAGGATCAAACTGGGTCCTTAAAGGTTCAATTTTCAAAAAAATTTTCAAAAGTAGTCCTAATTAAATTTCAAATTAATCTAAATTACAAAAATAAAAATCGATCACCTATAAGCGACGCATCGACATATAATATCGCTTTGCTTCCATTTGATAAGAAGAATGCCTTATCGATAATCAAATAATCGATAGTCAAAAATGGCTGCAAAAAATTGGAAGAACAATATTGTTCGAGGCTTTCTGATTATTACTTTAACTTTATTATACCAATTTTCGCCAATCTTTTTATGGAAATTAGTATTTTTTCTTCACACTTCACTGTGATAACTTCTTAGTTGAATATTCTTCATTTTACAGAAGAATCATCTATTTTTCAATAATTTCATTTCCCACCGATGGTTAGTTTTCATTTCTCAGAGAACGCCGTAAATTTTTTAGAGAATTCAAGAACGCACGGTCATTATGGCAAAATTACTAGTGATGCCATTTACTTATAAGTAGATCAGATGAATGGTCCTTTCAGCGCAAAGGCCTAAGTTCTCGTTGGTCCAATATGAAACGATCGGTTGAATGGAAATAATTGTGATTTATAGGAAAATCATTTTTTTAAAATTTCAATCGCTTATTATCAGTTAAATTATCAGTTTAAACTGAGCCTTTTGCATTCTGCAGAAGACATACCTTATTATTTTTAGGCGTTTTACGAAGTTTTTATCATTATCAACCAATCATTTTAACGTCTCCTCATGAAAAAAATAGCTTAAAATCCCTTATCAGTAAGACTTCGTGTTCACTTCTTTTTTTTCTTTGATTTTTGGCTGAATTGATCATTTTAAACAGAAAAAATTCACAAAAATAAATAAACATAGAGAGAAGAAAAAATTTAAAGATGTATTAATTTTGATTTATTGAGTTTTAATAATAAATATTTTAAGAATATCGCTCAATTAGCTATGTAATAATTCTAATTTCTTTTTTTATATTTCATTTTTATTTAATTTTTTTTTATTGGAATTAATCAATATTTTTCGTTTGAATATAGTTTCAGAAAATCTAAGATCATAAGAATTAATGCCAGGAAATTTTAAGAGAGAATTCAAAACGGTAATGGGCTTTATGAATAAGGTGCAAGCATCTAAAGCTATAGAGGTAATGTTCCCAACTGATAAGCACTATCGGCAGGAAATTTTACTCCCACCTGAGATGAAAAGGGTATATGGCTTTCAAAAGTTGGGAACACTAATAAGTCTCCATTTTATACGCATTTAAACACCACGAATAAATTAGACCACTTTCACTTGGAACGAAATTGGGAAACTGACAAAACCTTTTATATAATAGCCATTTATGAATTTACAAAAATATCGCAATTTTATTCCACTCGTGCAAAGCTTGAAAGAATGGCAGATTTCTTTTGGAATCCTATTAGTATCGAGCAATTCCACAATTTCTGCTCCTACGATTCCTCCTTAAATAACCTTGCCAAGAGGATCGAAGATTTTGCTTCTTAATTTCGCAAATTTTGATAATTGAAAAAGATTACTCCTTCATCTGAATTGCCTTCAAGTTTATTTATATGGACTTGTAGAGCTTAATATCGGTAATAACCAGTTATTTCTTCTTTTTCATCTAATAGCTCTAAGCATTACTGGTTAGGCTGACACCAACGGCTACATGGGCAAGGGCAAGAAAGGGTAATACTTCCAAGCGGCGCGGTCTGATGCCATCGTCTGCAGTAATAGAAGCCATTCCTTTTTCCATCGTCTAAATCCATATATCGCTGGTCCACCTATACGTTCAAAATCTTTTCTCAGCGTATTAGTCCAGGCACACCTTTTCATGCCAACTATCATAGGGTTTAGCAAGTAATGAAATATGTGGTGGACGACGGAAAATGTGCCCTAACCAGCGGCGCTCTGTGATAACATTATTTATGCAAGTGGTATTTAAACGAAGGTGGATGCGATCATGTGATATATCCGCTCGACGGATCCGTAATATGTACCTTAGACAAAAGTGGTCAAAGGCAGATAGCTTCTTAATATCTTCCACTCTCATTGGCCATTTCTCAGAACCATTATAGCAAGATCGAACGGATTACGGCTATATAGATGCGGGCTTTCGTTTTTATGGTGATCTCACGACGATTCCATAAAGGTTTCGTTGACTGGAAAAACGGAAAAATTTCTAGCTGCCCTAATCAGTTATAACCAGTTAGAATCGTACAGAAAACCTAAAATCTCTCTCCAATTATTTCCATCTCGTTTCGATAGTCGTTTCAATAGTATTCAATTCATGAAACAAATTGACGCAAAGTGTAGAAACAGAATTCTTATTTCCGAAAATATTTATTTAAATTTGCAATTAAAAAATTTAAATTCCTAGAAATTGCAAAGCTAAAATATAATTCTTGGATTACATGTGACTTCTCGAGCAGAAATCGCAAGAAAAAAATTTGCTGCTTGCCAAAATTTATGGTTTAAAATGGAAAAGAAATGAAGCTTATTGAAGTTCACCAAAGATTATCGAAAAATTCGAATTGGAAAATTTTCATTATGGAAGCGTTCAATTGCCAGGAAAAAATGACCAAACTTTAAAATCTCTTAAAAAGCGCTCTCTGGTCTGAAAAAAAAGTTTTCTATCAGTATAATCGTGGATGACTGTATAAATGATATTTTTGCTTTTCTCGAATTGAATTTCGATATATTGATTTGAACAATGGAAAATAGAGTTACTTCTGCTGCTTTCAGATTTCCATCGAATCGAGGCTTGAAAGCGTCTTACAGCCAGTGGAATAAGTTTAGTAATAAAGAGCTGTTTGAGGGAAGAGAAATTTATTTTATGAAATATGCATAAACGATGAAAGCTCACACAATTCAAAAAATGAGCCATGGCTTTTTTTGTTATTTATTTTGAAAAATATGGAGAATAAGAAAGAATGCATATTTTTTTGCTATAATTTATATGATTTAGATTTTTCATTCTTTTAGCTAAGTTAAAATATTTGTCATAAAATGTAAAAAAATTTTCCTCCTTAACTTGTAATGTAAGGGTGATATGACTCTTCTTCAGCCTCATTTCATCTACCAGAGGCTTAGGAGACTAAGATTAGGCAAATCGTATATAATATTATATAAATATATATATGAGTAGGAATAAAATGGTTCAGTGGTTTCTTGCTTCTGATTTTTTTCAGAGCATTGGTGCTACGGCAGGAGCAAATTTGTCTTTCAAAAAATCCTGGTGATGCTAACAACTATCTTGTATTTATATCGCCAAATAATTCCTTGGCAAAATTATCTTATTGGGCAAGTCAATTGTATATATATATATATATATATATATATACGAATGGGTTCATTTCTGACTGTATAAATATTACAAAATATTTAATAGCGAGGCAATCTAAGTCAAAAAAAAATTAGTGCATAAGTTAAGGTTTTATCATTTTTTTTATCACTCTAGTAACAATTGCTGTTATTTTATTATTTTGCAATTATATATTGTATAATTACAATTTTGGCATAAGAATTTGTTAATTTTTTAACCCATTCCAATTGAATTTATGAATTCTCCGTAAAATAATCCATTTTTTCATTTCTCCTTTATAATCTAAAAGAGGTATATATTTATCAGATTAATATAAACTACAGCGAGGAAACTTTTACAATTTAAGATCTTTATTTAATGCAAAATATTTTATTTGACACAATATATTCTAATATCAGAATAAAAATCCAGCAAAAGATAAATCACTCGAATCAATTAGGCATTTATGAAAATTCATTCTCATGGATTTAATTCCTTATCCAAAATTGTCCAAAAAATAAATATTTCATTGCTACCAAAATAGTTCTTCTAGGATAACTTATCATATCACATGGCATAAATTGAAATTTCTGTTTATTTTTATCCTAAAGATGCTATAATATGAAAAATATGATCAATTGGACATAATCGGTGAAAAATTTAATAATAAATAATTTTAAAAAAATTTAGCATAGCTAAATTAAAATATTAAAATATTTTCAACCAGGCAATTGTTAATTTTTAAAAAATTCATTTCTCTTGCACACTTTGATTCCAACACAGATTGTTTCAGGTTTAACGTAATCGATCAGGACATCGATAAGTTCTTCTATTGTTTTGTCCAAAAGTGACTTACACAGTGGATCGAAACGAGGTTTGGAAGCCGTTATTAAGTCGCAAAAGTCACTTATAAGCTGTAAAAATAAAGGGAAATAAAAGAAAGGAAAAATTTTAATTTCAGTCGCCTGGAACCAATTCTCAAATAAAAGAATAATAATTCTTACAAATTTTTCCTCATTCATAATTAATCATTCTTCTCATTACTGTTCCAGTAAATATATTTTGCTTTGAAAAATCCATCGAATTAAGTTACCTTTTCTATACTTTGCATATCATTTTTTAAAGAGAATTCAAGTTCACCAACAACATCCTTGCAGAAGTCACAATTTGATAAATTCGACTGCAGTGGGAATGGATTGCTAGCGATTATATCAGCAAATATAAAAAATATAAGTGGAGCAATCATTTGTACTGAAAATTATCTAAATTTTCTGCGAGAATATAATTTCAGGTGATAAAATCAAAAAATTCAAAGCCACTGACTGAAGAGGAAAAAGGAAGAGTTCTTCATAAGCTTTCATTCGTCTATCAAAAGTTTTAACTAAAGATACGTAAGCTAATTCTATTAATAGCGCTTTTTACCAGTAATTAAGCTTCACCTATTAGCTTCAAGGTTCTTTTCTTATAGCCATCTTATCATGAACTGAAAGAGCAATTCTCTTTTAGTAACACAAACTGATTGGTCTGATTTACTGGCAAAGTATAATTTAAGCATAATATTGGGCCATAATTTTAAAATCCAAAAAAACTTCAACTATTATTTCAGTTCTGCCATATTTCTGCCATATTGCCTAATACTATAGTTTAACTAAAGTTAAAGAGAAAAATTATAAGGCAAATGATAAGCATTTCTGGGTGAAGTAAGAATACACTGAAATTTAAGCTGAAATTTTTCGAATAAATGTCGCTTTATTATCAGTAGATTAGGTGTGTAAGATAGATAAATTATCAAAGCATTCTGCGTCAAAAGTCAAAAATGCTTCAAAAATTTTTGGAAAATTGTTGATTGATTGAGGCTTATATGATAACAATCTTATGACTTTTATGATAGATTAATGAATAATTTTTGACATAATTTATGAAATGAAAATATTTTTTAACAAATTTTATAATAGAAATGTTTCGAAATTCCCTTTCAAAAACCATCTCATCTTAAATAATTGATAAATAAATAAATGAATAAATAATTGATTTATTAAAAATTTCTAAGTAATAAGTAAATAGTTTCTCTTTTTATGCAAAGGCTCATTCCGATCGTTGCTAATAAAATGGGCAAAATTTGTCGGAAAATTATTTTTAGGGCACAGAAAAATAGATACTTCGCCAACACCCAATAAATTTTTCGATGATAACTTCAATGAAAAGTTACATACTCTAAGATTAATTTCTCTAAATAATATTTTTAAAATTACTGGAGAAAAAATGGCCAATCGCTCGCTAAAACTTAGAATTCGCGTAAATTTCAATAGATTTAAATAAAAAATTTTTAATTTTGTGAATTTTGTATTTCATCTTCATCTTAATTTAAAAGTTTTTTTAAATTTAACTTCAAAAATTCAACTTAATTTGAAAAATTTTATTTGATAATAAATTAATAAATAAATTAAATTAATGAATAATTTAATTAATTTAATTAAACCCCATTTTCTTTACAATAATTATGATTATAAATGAGCTAAAATTGTTTTATCCTTTATAAATGCTTTTATCAGTTGATTAGCAGTAAGATAGATATATTTTAAAAATATTTTTTTAATAGTTTTAATCTACTGATTTTAATTAATTGCAACTAATTAATACTATTTTAATATTTTTTAATAATTTTATATTTTACATTAATATTTATATTAATATTTAATAATTTTAACGTTAATATTAGTATTTATATTTAATATTAATATTTTTAATATTTTTTAACAATTAATATTTTTATATTACACTTTGATTTATTTTTGCGGTGTTTTTTTCGCTAATAGCAAAATTTGACTCAATTTAAGATCCAAAACCCTTAAATCGCTAACTTATTGGTTAGAGTTTACTGTGGTACTCAACCAGCTTTTTCTAATGCGAATCTAGAAAAAGTTAATTGACTCGAAATTAATTGTTAAATTTCGACTCGATTTATAATGGGTTGATAAATTAAAGATGATAAATCTTTGATTGAGTGATCAATGCAGGTTTAACAAATAAAAATTTATCCCCTATTTCCGCACTTCCATCATTCAGTTCTAAGCTGTAATATAGAGGAGTGCACATATTCCATTAAAGTTTCAATTGTAATATCTTAAATAATAATAAATCTCCTCCATTCATGTGTGCTTATGTGTGCCCTAAATTAGAAGCGCCAGTTTAAAATGCATCAAAAAATGAGTGAAATATAAATTGTTGAATTATTAACTATCATTAAAGTAGAGAAGCGTCCTTAATTCGACGGAATGCTTTTTACTAAAATCTGATTTTACTTAAAAAATTCAAATTGCGTTCTATTTGCATTTGCATATTTTGGTGACAAACAAAATAATTTTTTAAAGTAAAGCAGTCCATTCAACTTAAAATTTCCTCTTCGACTGTTTGTTTTTTACATATAATCGAAAAATTTTTTTCGTAATAAAAAAGAGCAATGCAAAACACCTAAATAAAAACTTTAAAAATAGAAAATAAAAATTTCTTAAGAAAATTAAACTTTGATAAAAATAAAATTAAAAATTTATACAGAACCTTCTTCCAGAACTTTAAAATTTCGCGGAGAGTCGAAGATTGCACCACTAAATTTGCTTTTTATAGAATAAGCCAGTTTTTAGGAAGCGTCAAATCTGCATGCCAATGCCGACTTTTCGCCGTCTCTTCTTAAAAAATAACGAGTGTAATTATTAGTCAATATGAAATATTAATATTGAATAATGAAAATACACTACAATGAAAATACACTGTTTAACAATTGACTATAGTAATAAATTGCTTTATCTTTTTTATTCCACTTCTTTCTTTATCTTATTTATTTTTAGCCAGTTTTTGTCAATTTTTTGAGGAAATTATTTAATAAAAGTGAGAAATTTTAATAGATTTTGAATTTTAATGGATTATTAGCTGCAAATAATACATTGATCTATTTCAATAATATTCATAAAAAAATAATAATTTTATATTAATTTAAAAATAATAACAATAAAAATAAAAATAACAATTTGCTAATAATTTTATATTCTAATTACGATTACGACTTATTTGTAGAAAAGCGATTTTTCTTCCTAGCATGATTTAATAAGAAATTTTCCACTTCATTTACGGAGTTCTTCCGGAATTCTAAAAGTCTAAACTCTATCGGATCAAAAATTCTAACTCATAATCGAAGGCGAAAAATTTCTCTTTATCGCAGTTTTCTTCATTTGCTATCAGATCATAAGACGCAATTATTGAATTAGTCACAAATATGGTTCCTTCGAGTAATTAGTTTTCTATAAAATTTGGAAATATTTCTTAATATTCTTGCCTTTTTCGATAAGTTTTTTCCTGGATCTTAAGCGGCATTCACCCTTTTCACCTCAACCATCGATATAATAACTAATCTCATATTTATTAACTGATACTATTTGAAAAGATAAAAAATCAGTATTTTATATATTTAACATTATCATTATCACTCCATCATAAAATCGTGAAATTACACTTTCATTGCAAAGATGTGCTCGATTAATGCAACAGTTAATTAATGTAGATGGCCAAATTACTAGTCTTATTAGTACAAATAATTGCTTCAGAACCACATTTTTAGTTAATAATTAACTCGTAATTTGATCTGAATTAATAGTTTTAGTAATAATAAAATATAATTGTTTTATTTATTTTCACTGGCTTTATCTATTTCGAATTTTAAACGAAAAACTAAAGAATATAGAAGATACGGTACATTAATATATTTACTGAACTTCTCATGCTGAATGCAGCAGCACCGAACAAGAATGGCAATACTTTTGGTCTCTGATTTTTGGTGTTCTAAATCAAAAAAGTTGAACAAATTATTAAATTTTTGCCGAGATGATTGTTTGCTGTTGCTTAATAAGTACCATGATTTCTTTAATAAGAATAGTTATTGCTAATCGGTGAGCATCATGATTCCTTTTTTCATTGCGTTCAATAATATATATTGTTTATTGAAATTAATCGCAGCTGTCTGATTCGATTTTATTACTAATGCATTGATATTATGCCCTAAAGCAATATTCAGCAAGCTTTACGGTCATCAAGTAGTTTGATAAACAAACTTTTTCTCTACACATTCCAAGAAGAATTTTTTTAACGATATGGCTTATTAAAATTTAATAAAAGAATAACAATAATGGAAATAATGAAGTGAAAAAATGCGAAAAATTTAAAAAATTTCGATTTCTAAGAAAAAAAAATAATATAACAAACCTTGACAAACATATTTTGCATACTTTTCCTGGAAAAGAAGACCGAATTATGGAAAATTGATGGAAAAATCAATGGGCAGAAGATCTTCGTTTTGAAATATTGATGCTTGAGAAAATGCCCATATTCCATCAGTAAACGAATTAAATCTTATTTTTTCATGCATTTGGCTTTTAATAGTATTTAATAGTATTATAACTGAAAAAATACATACATTAAAAATCATTTAAGCAAATTTCCTGAAAAATTTGTCCGATGAATAAAATTTAAAATGGGTGCCAAATGAAAAAAATTTTAGTGCAGCGACAGTTGTAGAAATTATTTTTATCTGCCAAAATAAATATTTTAAATTCTTCGCATCTCTAAGATATTCGATTAATAATAATTATTCACCTATATTAATAAATTAATATAAATTAATTAATTACTGATGAGGACAGAATAGTTGCGTAGTTGTAGCATAGATTGTCGCTATGTTCGGACTCTTGTTTTCGATATAAACCTATCATTAAAAAATCGGGCTATTTCTCGAAGATCTTTACTTTACTTATCCCTAATTAAATATCGCGAAAGTTTCGTAATGAACTGATGGAATCACCCAAAGCAGAACCGATATGAATAAATTTTTATGGGAAGGAATTCTTGGAGTGAAGCACTCGGTAAAGGTTTCAATATATTTCCAAATAAAGCACTCGGTAAAAGAAGAAAAAAATACTCACACTAAAGTAGGACTCTAAGGAAAAGTCTGATTATTATCACTGCATATCAAATAAATTTACTTCTTCAAATTATGGTAAATTGAAGAGGCAACTATTCACGATGAATTCGTTATATTCGGAAGAGATTTATCGAACATTTAAGCATTCTCAATTAAGAGGCGATAATCCCAATTACTTTAGTTTTTCATATCCATCCTAAATCCTATTCCTACTTTCCATCAATTTATATATTCACCACTCGCATTAATTAATAAAAATTTCTTCTCATAATTATTATTTATTAATATCTCTCAATCTCAATCAGCAAAACAACCATACTTGATTTATTCATATTTTCTTGAAATCGATTTCCTGACGATTCACCAATTTCACATTCAGCCTAATCGAATATTTTGCTATTTCCAGAATCGTAGCGGTGATTTGCGAATGCTGTGATATATTCTATTATAAAAAAATTAATTTGGCATGACCTTTCAATTTTTTCAATATTGCCATTTAACTCACTCAAAATCATCGTATATTGGTCAGTGAAGCAAAATCTCAGGCTCTAAAACATTATAAACGTTACCTTGCTGACGATTTGCGAGCGCATTAGTTACTGTAGAGGTAAGAAGTATTGAAAGTACTGAACACGATAATTATTGTCTTTAAGCTGTATAAGAAGAGAATATTATTCGATACAGATAATTCGCGACTTAAGATTTCTTTAAATAGGACGCAATAGTTGGATGTTTTTAAAATATATATCAAAAATATCAAAAAATACAAAATACCGAAGCTAATAAATTTCATTTCAAAAAAAGTGATTTCAAAAAATTCAGTGATGATAGATTTAAATCCCTTTTTTATAAGAGCAACCACATTTTAAACTTGGAATGAGACAAATTTTGCCAGGATACTTGCCTGGATATGCAAATGGGTCACAACCACAGCCTGGTTTCTTGAATAGATTGAAACTGGCATTTCAAAACAGTGCATTTCAACAATTCGAACAGCGAATTCGAATAGGCACCCTTATTAAAGTCTGATTAGCAGCAAAATTTTACTCATCCATAAAATTCATGGAAAGAAATATTCAATCAGTGAATTGTGACACTCTAAGATGCTTTACCATTTTAGAGTTTTTTGCCTATAGGGATTCTTCTAAAAAACTTAAAATTTATTAAAAGTATTATAAGAGCATATGACATATAAACTTGATTTACTGCGAGAATTCAAACGAAACATTTTAAAATATTACTACTTATCAATTTTACAATTAGTATGGAATAGTTTTTTGGTCACGAGGACAACTTAATGAGTCCGTTGGAGCACGAGAGATCCTCAAAGTTTATTTTGAGAACCACTGTACCGAAGTGTTTATCAGTTTCCTATTCCGATTTTATTGTTTTTTATGCCAACTTTGTCAAAAAAGCTAATATAATTTGAAAAATTATTAAATAAAAAATATAATTTTATGAAAATACCTAAAATATTAACCTTTATGATTTTGCTGAATTTTTATGGACTTTTAATTGGCTACGGTAGCTACAGAATGATTGATCAGTTCAATAAGGCAATTGGTTAATATAAACTGGCAATATACTTTCATCCATTCCCATTAATCCATGGATTTTACGAATGTTTGGGCGGAGTTTTATTAGATTCCTGAAAATAGATCGAATCGAAATTTCATTTATTTCTTTATTAATTTCTTTTTTTCCAATGCTTTATTTTTCAAATACAATAATCACATTTTTTATCATATAGTAATACGATTTAATTATTGTATTTATTATAAATAAATTGTCTAGTATTGATCATTTCTTCTGGCTAAAGTGCTCTGCCAACTGCTATAGTCAAAAATTTTTCAAGATAGTCATTTTCTGACAGGAAAAGGTCTCCAGCACCACTCGTATTTTTAAACCTTAAGCTTACTGCCAAGGCTAAGATCTGAAACTCGCATATTCTTCTCCTCAAAAAAACCGTTAAGAATCGCTGCTCAATAAGGAATGGAATTTGATCCATTTGGCTTTATTATCCGCTTACCTACTTACGCATAATTTCATTGTTAATTATTCGCTAAAATTTTCGCAATGAGCAAGCCAACTTGTTTTGATATGCCACAAGCATAATTATGATATGCAAACAATACACCCCACTTATGACAAAACTAAATATTGAATAAAAGGAGGGAAGTAGCGAGCAGCGTCAAGACGGCAGTTAGCTGTCGAGGGTGCATTTCCTTCTTCTATTCCCAAATGAAAAACTGCAAATAGACAGAATAGACTGAAGCACTGAAACCAGAATTTCAAATTTGTGATAATAATTTAAAATTTAAAACATATATATTCATTGATTTAAAACATATACTAATTAAATTGAACACTGAACTATTTTTTCCGGGCTTTTTTTTTTAATTTGTTGTTTGTAGTCGGAGAAATCAATTTTATATAATGAAAATTTATTTATTGTTGAAAAATCGCAATGGCTGATGAGGCTGGCTTAATATTTAAGGATTTTTAGAATATTATTGATAATTTGTATATATCTTTTCCTTGTTAATGCACCATATTGCTTGATAGTGGGTTGGCATTTTTTCTGGAATGGAATATTTAAAATTTGTGGCGAAAGATGATTTAGAAAATAGGCAAATAAAAGATCCAATAATATAAACCGATAGTTTATGTCCAAACACTATAGCATAGCATGAGAGTCCATCACATTCTATCAGTATTAGCTTTTTCTCCATTGTCATTTCACCAAATTTCATCGTTTGTTACCATTTATTATCGTCATGCTACGTTATAATAACTTAATTGACTGGATGGGATCCATAAATTTTTTCCATTTTGCTATAACATTCAAATTTACTTATTATTTTATTTCAATCAAATAAATGAGAATTGATCAAAAAAGAAAGGAGGTTTCTCATGAAGAGCTTAGTTTAAGAAACAATTCTTTGGTCACTGGGCTTTGAAAAGTCGATTGAAATTACTGAAGAAGAAATATACTGTAATTCAAATTCTATTTCGACCGAGAAAACTTATATCGATCATGGAAAATACTACTGAGATACACGCATATATGTGATTTCCCCTACTTTTTCCGTCTTTCTTCCAGAATTAAAAATAACAAAAGTTTTTATCATATATTCTCAAAACTAAACCAAATCATGTATGGCAAAAACTTTTTTTAAATGAATTTTTAGAAAACTTTTTCGATTCGAAGAATTATTGATTCTATCGTTGCTTTTACACTACAAGAGAACATTTGGATTTCATAGAAAAGCATTACGCATGTTGCCTCTAAATGGATATAAACGACATCATACAAGTAATATCATGAATTGCCCACAAGACGCATGTGAAATGCCTCAAATCGTCAATTCAGCTAATCATCGAGCTAGGAAAAGTCCAGCCAAAAAAAGGTATTCACTATAATAAAATTTCTTGTGCTTCAACATTTTTCTTTGATGCTGACAATCAATTATGTCATTACTAATGTCAAACAATATTGCTCACTTGTTAATGTTTTCGCTAATATCTATTGAATTATGATGATTGAAATTTAAGAAAATAGCACTTTAAAAAGTTGTGATGAGCGCATTGTAAATATGTTGAAATAAGCGTAGCCGCATTCTGAATAAAGCATCCTGCAAAAAAATCCAATTCCTGCAAAAATTTCTATTATTTTCGGTTCTTTTGCCAATTTTTTATTTGCAGGAGAATATCGACAAATAACAGCCAGCAATATAATGAGGAATATTCTGATAGCATACCATCTACAAGCCCAGAAGGCCAAAACGACAGCTCATCTTGTTCGTCTGCACCCTCAGAAGTCAATAATCCACTTCTATGTTCAAAAGAAATTAGTTGGCAAAAACACGTTTTTATTTTCAGCCTTCAATTTATTGTCAGATTTTTCGAATATCTCAAAACCTTAAGATTTTTCGGCCATTTTTCTTCAAATAAGAGACTAAAGTGAAAAAAAATTTAATCCTAAAATGTTTAACTTCAAAGGCTCATGAGTGAGGAATAACTCCTATCTGCATTAATTTTTTTTCATGCTATTAACACTATAGATAATATAACTTTAATTATAAATAATATAATTCCGGGTGGTGCTGGCGATTTTAAGCAAATTACTTACTGCGTGACTAATGTCCTATCCCAGGTACTATTTTTATTCTCAAGTGACTCTATGGAAAAATTTCTGACCGTACTAATAATCAGTAAAATTAACTTTAAAAAAATAACACTAATCGTTCAATATTATAATATTTTTATAAATATATCAATATTATAATATTTTTTTGCTTCTGATATTTTCTGATAATATCACGAAAAATTTTCAGAAATTTCAAATTTCGCCAACAAATCAAAATTTTTCCTATCGACATCAATTCGTTAGTACACGAAGTAAGCAATCTATTCTCTTAAATTCTTATATAATTTGATTATTTATGAAAAAAATAAAAACGAAATTATTATTTAGTGCAACCTATGCCATGCCCTGTTCAGACGTATTTTCCAACCATGAATAGTGCTTTTGTTGGACAAGATTTTGTGTCTTGCAACAATTTTCCTCAGCAACAGGTTATTTATCCCTTTTACTAATCGGCCAACTACCTGTCGACAACATTCATGTAACCGGGTGAAGGAAATTTTTATCTGATCTCTTTCATAAATCCCACCGAAATCAATATTCACCAGTTATTTCATTTTTTTTTAAATTTACATTCTCAGAAATTTAGTGGCTTATTTGTTCATCTAAAAATCATTGTCAAGTGATTGAGGAGAGATTTTATTGCAATTTCTTAGATGGACCATTAATTTTGCTGCTTTTATTATTTCCTCGATTTCTACAATATTCTGCATAATTCATATATTAAATATTTTAGATACCTTACGGTTTATCTTGTTCTGGAAACAGTTATGCGAATACGATCTCCGCGAACAGTGGTCATTCAATCACTCCTCGAAACCAGCTTTGGGAACCAATAGCACGGCTTCCAATTCGCGATCGCTCTTTAGTCGGGAGTACCGACAGTGGTGCGCATTCGGTATGTCAATTTCCCACAGTAATGATAATGATTGAGAATTTTTTTTTTTGAGAATAGCCATCATAGATTATATATTTTTATTTCCATATTTTTATTTTCAGGTGAGCTCAGAGAATTCACCGGATCTTGGAAATGGTGATAAAAGTAAACTTAAAATGTCATTTTTCTAACAGTTCTTAATAGAAAGTTTTAGTTTTAGCATTTCTGCTAAGTGTAACATTAATGGTTACTAGCGATGGAGAAACTCGGAAGACAAAGGTAGACAGACGGTTCTACTCATGCAGGGACCTTAAAATGATTTTAAAATGATAAACTAATCACCCCTCGCCCCTATTACTGCTTGCAATAATTTCCATCTAGGTTCAACCATAAATAGCATAATTTCATAATATTTTCATAACTGAGTAACCACTAAACCACTCAACTCTTAAGTTCCCACATTTACATATGTTAAGATCAATAATTTACTTCATCCTAATAAATAAATGATAATAGCTTTAGCTTCATTCATGTTCTTAATCATCCATGTGAATCAATCGTCTGTGGATGAGCTGAAGTTAAATTTGTAGTGATTTTAGAGCTCCAGCTATATCGAGGCCTTCAGTCGACATGCGATCGACAGTTGCCAGCAAATCGAATTTTTCTACCTCCAGGCATTGAAGCAGAAGTTTTTTGTCAAGTGCCAGGCCGTAATTCACTCTTAAGCTCATCAACGAAATACTCCGTCACAGTGGGCGAAATATTTCGGCGCATATCACCACCGGAATGCCTAAACGCTTCACTTCTTGGTGGAGTGCTTAGAAAGTACGAATTATTTAGAAAGTTCAATCCTCCTTTGGGAAATAAATTGTTACCGAAAAGATATCTCCAATCTTTTCAATATTAAAATCAAAAAATAATTTCTACTACAATATTATATGTGGTTCGCAAAACAAGAATGAAAGTGAATTTTCATTTGTTGGGTATTTTCCAAAATATGTGGCGATCCTTCTCTTTAGTTTTCTTCGAAAGTGACTTATTGCTTAGAATTTCCGTTTTGCCTTCTCAGCGAAGGAAAAATGCTAAGCCTTAATATCAAAATTCATCCTTTTGGTCAAGAAAAATAGTGCCAGAAAAATAAATTCTTTTTAGAGCAAAAGCGAAAAATGGCGGAAAATCTTTACGAGAACAATTAAGTAAACATGGAATTCAATTACCCGTCGGCCGTCGTAAAACCACCGATATTACTCCATGGACGGCACTAGTTGAAGGTTTGTGACGTTTTTTCAATTTATTTATCTTTTTCACTCATGTTTTTTTCATTATTTCGTATTTCTCTTGATAAAGTTGATAAAGTTTGCATAAAATAAATAGTAAAACAATTCTTGCAGAAGAGGCGCTCTATATGGCCAAATCGTTTTCAGAAATCAGCCAGAAGCATTTTCCAACAAACGAACTGGCTGAGTTTTTCATTGAGAAGAATCGTATCGGAAACATTGATATAGGAATTATAAAATCGAAACTTGAACTGACGAGGTAATTTTTATTTTTCAAACGAAGAGTTCCTCGTCTTCGTCTCTTTCGCAGTGCTTCTACAGTACTCTTCGTAGAAGAAACATATATATATTTGGTATCAGAGCGACTGTTCATCTTTTTTACTTATAAAATAAATTAACATTCAACATTTTTTAGCTTAGCGATGAAAGAAATAGCTGATGTGATGAACGCAGACAGAAGTCCGATTTGTGCCGCTGATCCACCTACAGTTTTGTCACCAAAATTACAAAACGCTCTCACACAGTTTTCACTGGTCTGTTTAATTTTTTTTCTTATTGAATTTTTGCCACAATATTTTATTTTTAAATAGAGATTTTTATGGTTTTTAGATTTTGTCTCACTGTCGTAGATTCGAAAATCTACATCGAAATATTCAGGTCGCTTAGTTACGTCCACAAAAAGGATGCCACACATCTGTCTCATCTGTCTCATCCTTTGGTACTTTTCAAGCCAGAAAATATTAGGATATTAGGCATTGAACGATTAACCAAAATGCCAATCGATCCTTTGACCATACGCGATTTTTCGAAAAATAGGTGATAAAAAGTTCGTTTCGTTTCCTGAATAAAATTATTTTAGTTGACACACGGCTTCGGCAATCTGGCATTTGTTGCTGTAATTGAGTGTATTTCATCGTTATTTGATGCTCAAATGAAATATTACAATAATTTGTCGAATACGAGTGGTCACTTCTCCAGTGCAATGGCTTGTATATCACATTCACATGTTAGTTTTCGCTATAATGAAAAAATTTTCATTTGGATTTAATTTTAAGTTGGTTGAATAACATAATGGTTCGATTGAAGCAGCAGTTCCTTGGATAAATCTATCGTTTAAAATGAAACCCGAACCTGAACCCACTCGCCTTTTTGCCCCAAGCGACAGTCAGGCAGGCGAAAGGATCTCATCCTAATAGCCAATGTAAATAGCGAAATAGCCAATGGCCAAAGCAAGAAATGGTGAGTGCAATTCGAAGAAGAAAATGGTTCTTAGCGGTAAACTATGACCATCTAAAACGATCAAATATAATTGATATAATAAGTGAACCACAAAACTGAAACGCTGAGGAATAAAAATTGAAGAATTGCAGTAGATAAAATTGCGTGAAACTTTCAGCTACAAGCAATGCAGCATCGCCAGTTGCAGTTCGCTTCCGGCGCAGTTAACCAAACTGATGAATCGGTTGACACATCGTATAGCAATAATAACATATCCTCATAACTCGATTAGATTCCCGTATTTCGCTGAAATTCATTCCAGAAATATTCAAATGCTAAATTCTTTGTAGTAATTTATAAATATAAATGTAAATGGCAATAATTCTATTTTTTCACTAGTTTTCTGGTCGTTGAATTTCTTCAGCTTTTTAAGAAATTTTAAAAAACGAAGCAATCTTATCAAAAGGAGATTTTTTTCAGTATTTTTTAAACTCTCGACATTTGTTCATTTCATTTTTCATGTTTATTCATCTTTATTGCTCAATATTTAATATATATCTCAATATACAATATTTGATAGGTGTTGTGTTGCGGGATTCCCTATAAATTATTCTAATTATTCTAATTAAAACCCTTATCATATCAGCAAAAATCCAAAAAACTTCCTATTCTCATTCATAGTTCATTTTCTTTTTTCTTTGCGATGTTATTACTCTGTTTAACAGTTATTTCCGATTACAGCTATGTTTTCAATAGTATTATTTTTAAAGATTATATAGAAAATTTGGCTATTTCCTTTATTCAACATTTAGTTAATTTGAGTATTTTCTGAAAAGCAGATGATGCTCACTCGCCAATTATTTCGCATCAATCGACGAGGAATTTTCTACGCCACTACGAGGAATTGTCGCAATCGCCTAAGTAGTTTTCCATATCCGTCATAAGAGCTCATCGTTATTCACTGATGATTTAATATTTATATTGAAAACGAACTCAATGTTCTAGGTATTCTTAAAAAATCTTTTTAATAGTCTGAAATTTTGCTCCGATATATTTGTTTTTTTTTTAAAAAAAACACAATTGCAATGGCTGACTTTAATTCATTTTTCCTTTTAAAATCATAGGCTTAAGGATAAATGATAGGATATTTAAAGATAGGCTTAAAACTTGAAATATGCGAATAGTGTAAAAAAATTAGATATAAAATTTCTGAGGAGAAACGTTATCACCTTAGTTTCAAGACAGCTATGGACTAAAACGCAAATCTCAGGTAAACTAAGCTAAAACAATTTATTGATCATCCACTGTTACTATTTTTATTAGTTTATTTTTAACATGTGGATTAATAATACATGGACCGTCATATTTCGCATTTCTTTTTGAACGTTGAAAAAAGTGAAAGAAATAAACTCTAAACTGAGTTTTAAAGCTGATTCTCTGTTCCCATTTTCCTCTTCATACCTTCTTTTTCTACGAATTTCGCAACAGCGGTCCTATTCTATATTAAATAATTATGCAAAAACTAGTAATTAACTAATCGTGCACATAAATGCTACTTGATTTTCGGTTTCTTTATGAAATTATTTGCAATCAAAATTAAATTATTAACAAAATTATTAAAAATATAGACGAAGTTATGTAAAAATATTAACAAGCGTGTGTAAAGCTGAGAAAATGTGATAAAATATCAAGGAACAAGAAAATCCATACGTCTTCTCTAAGAAAGATTGGTAGGAATCTATTCATATAACAACTGGATCAAAATTAATATAAAATGGTCCATATGTAAGAATCAAGGACAAAAAGATCTATGAAAAATGTAAGAAAAGAAAGCAGTCAAACTATTTCCATTACCAAATTTCCATGAAAAAGCGAGGTCTTAAACTCGACTTTTTGACCAGATGTCACATTAATACATTTATCAAATAAATATACAGTGCATCGAGCCAATGTTTCTTCTGATTTACTATTATATAGCGAAGCACCAGATTCTACTTCAAACCAATAAAGAATGCCATCAGCTTGTCCCTCGAAAGTTGTCAAAACGCTTGAGGGCACTTCTAATTGATAAATAAAATTTGGTAGAATGTTGGAATCCATAGACAGCACCTAAAATTGATCATCAAAATACCATTTAAAGAAAAAGTTTTTAATTTATAACTTTAAATTTAATTTATCCTACCTTAAAATCCAAGATCTAAAATCAAATCTAAAATCTAAAATCAAAATCTAGATCTTGATTGGCCTCACTCGTTTTTGAAGCCATCCGTTACATGATTTTGCAAGTAAGAAATATGTGTCACGTCAATGCAAGTGGTATTTGAGCGAAAATGTAATATGAAAATGAAACAAACCAGATTATTAAAATACTGAAAGTTACCTCATCAAATCGCAAGCACAGAAGTTCAAATTCTTCCGAAAGGAAACTGTCAACCATAGTAGATGGCTAAAAGTTACTACCACTTTATATTTTAACGTGATATATTTTAAGATGCTGGTAAAATTATATCGAATTAGGTACTTTTTAATACTTACTTGATTTCGAAAAACCCGAAATGGGTAGTAGATATTTTAAAAAAAACACTGGAAACCAAACCTCAACGTCAAAATAATGAGTAATGGCCAAATTATCAATAACATTTAGATCAATATTTTGATAAGCATGAAGATTCGGTTTTGCTCGCTTTCTAATATTTGGACAGCAAGCTAACTGAGCCCGAATATATATCCGAGTCGGAATCACGATCAGATCTGGATTCAATAACTTCAAATCAACGATATGATTCAATGAATCAACGAAAAGAGTACCGGAAGATGTGATAGGCCAACAAAAAACAATATCTGCTAAACACGGAAAATCTAAAAGAATTATATAAATTAAAGGTAAAAATAGAAAAAATATATTAATAGCTCAAAATCTAAATATTTTAATAAAAGACAAAACATAAACAATAATAAATTTTATCCGATGTTTTCGGCAGAAAGTGGTTGAACCTCAATAAATATATGCAAAAATATGCCTTAAAATATGAATATAAGAATAGGGAGCAATAATAAAGATAACGAACAGAGCCATTAAAATTTTAATATTTTTAGAAATCACAACAAAAATAAAAACTTATGAACTGTCATAAAACAAGATACCTTCATGAGAAATAAAATTGATTCGATTAAAATTCTGAGAAGTCTTCAAAATTGTGAGAAATTCTTCGTGTTGATAATAACATTTTAGTCGACAAAGAGGATACATCGACAATATTGCAAGCGAAATATTCGGTATTTCGGTAATATCAACAATAATTTTCGATAAAGCAATATCATCCATTCCTAATGCGCATGTAAAAATAGGAATAATCGAGGCATCATTAAGAAATAAAAAATCCAAATTATTTATGCAACGAATTGAAGTCGGAGACTTTTCAATATAGAGGTTTGATAAGCCATTTTCACATTTTGATGAAGTTTGTATTTCGTTATTAGAATAACAAGTACGCAAGTGGGAAGTACTTTCGCTCGAAACAAGATTACACACTTTATCACTTATCTCTTTGTCGGCAAGAGTACAAATAATTCGATCTTTATATATTTGACATTTTATTTTAACGATTTGACCAGACTGAACAATCAATGGTTCTGGCAATACATATATTGCTTGTTGCCAGCAACTTTTCGAATCGGGATCAGTACATAACTTGGGAACTCCAGGAAACAATTCACAACTAAAATATAGTCCTATTTTCTCCAAAAAACAAAAAATTTCTGCAACAAATAAAATTACTGTAAACTGGAATGAGCAAAAAAATTTCAATTTCGAATTTACGATGACGATTGTGAAATGGAAAAAAAAAGAAACACTTCACGCACTCGAACCAGGCCATTATGGCATTTGCAGAACCATTCTGTGAGCAAGAGAGGAGGATTTCATTTTCAGTTCCATGGTAAAATTCTTCTAATAATCCAATATCATTAAAATCGATCGAGGTCAAAGGTTCACAATTACTGAGAATCGTGAAACCGTTTTTCAGTTCATTTACATAGCAACACCAATATGGATCAGATTCAGCTAGTTGTGATGATTCTGCACCTAAAATTTATGATACTCATTATTCAGTCAAAATATTTACATAGATAAAAAGAGCAATCGCTTAATTGTTCCAGAAAATTTAAAAATAAAAGTGGTTATATACATTGAACATATCTGGACACAAAAGAACATTCATTAATTGAAGCTCTGTGTTCAACTACAATTGATTGTGAATCTATGAGGCACGCATACATAGTCGCCTAAAATTTGTCTACTTAGATTCAGAACGGATATCTGAAAATTTATTTTTGAAATTACAAAAGTAAAAGTCTATAAAACAAAAAACTTGCCCTTTTCGGAATTACTATTGAATTTTCAGATAAAAACCGATAATGCGCATCCAAAATAGAAATTATGATGCCTTCACCTAAAAGACCACTATCCATTGTTTCTGTTACCAGTATATCAACCTGAGATACAAAAAATACAATTAAATAATGAAAATAACAATAATAAATAATTAATAATTATGCAAAAAATTAAAAATAATTCGGCTAAATAATGAAAAAAATAGAAACTTTTTCAGATTCTAAATCGAAGAGTTGCATAGTGGTCGAATGTTTGCGAATAATTCTTATGCTAGTGCTACTGGTTATTTTTTCAGCCAAATCACATAAATTAACGTCCATTTCGCAACAGTACACAATTGAAGAATTTCTGCAGATTTTTCGCATATTAAGGAATCGCATAAAAAAAAGAAAAAGGAAAAAAAAGGAAAAGGAAATTCAAAATGAATAAATAGAGAAAAGAAAAGAAAAAGATGAAGTATTTATATCAAAGCTGTTAAAGTAAAACAAACTTGTAAGCTATCATACTTAAGAATCCAGTTCCTCCACCAATATCCAAAACTCGAGAATCGTCTTTAATCGCCAGTTTCATTGCTTCGGCATAAACAGAATTTCGCTTTTCATCATTCAGCATTGCCCAGTGCCACTGGTCCATTCTTAATTAATTAATAAATGGAACCGTAAATATTCTTTAACATGAATAAAATTTCTCATCTTTATCTTGATTACTAATCGTTACTAATTGATTATTATCAATACTTGATTAAAAAATAATATAACAAAAAAATAGAAATATCAAATGATCAAAAATTTTAAAGAAATTAGTATTTATACTCGAAATTTCAAAATTAAAATCTTTAACTAAATTTAAATTTAAAAAAATTTGAGAGTAACAGATTTGAATAGCATGTAAATACGATTACTGGAAAATAAATTAATAAATAATAAATTACATATTAGATTTGATATTTTCAAAATTAACGAGTGCCTCGATACGATTTCGACCTTCACTTTCTTTAATCGCATGATGTGCAAGTTGTAACGCATCCACATAACAATCTGGATTCCAAGTTTATCAGTGTTCTATCATTTAGTTTGCAAAACCATAAAGGACTAAAAACTGATTTATTTCAATGCAGCATTTTACATAAAAATATCAAAAATAAATTAATAAAAAAAATGACCAAACGAAGAAACTTACTAAGAGAAAATAAAAATTTAGCAGAAATGTTGAGAATCAAAGGATGATTTGGAAATAATTCCCTGCTAAGTGTTAAAATTGTTATTAGCTTCTCGGAATCTTCGTTCTTCAACATTAGGTCATTCAAAATTTCACAGTATTCATCAAAATGACAACAGCGATCCATTTCTTTCATATGCCGGAATACAGCTAAATAAACCATTGCTGCTTGCATAGGATCACCATGTTTCGCAGTTGATCTTGCTTGTGACAGTGAATATTGCATTTCACCGCATGATTTCATCCACAGTGGAAACAAGCTGCAACTAAGAAAGATAACGGTGCTACTTAATGAAAAATAACATGCAAGCTTTGCTTTGAAAAAATCCACAAATTATTGTTGTGTTCGAAATATTTGATGAAATAAACTCATGAAAAACAATATTCCCAAGAAAATATCAAATTTTATCAAATTTTTTGTACAACAACTAATAATAAAGGCATCACAAAGTGAAAATATAATAAACTAAGGGATGACACTAAGACGACTCAAAACGAACTTAAAACTATTTGAAATTCTTATCTAGAAAGTTCTTTCTGATTTTCAATAAATAGCGTTCATATATACGGCTACTACGATTTAAAAATGGCTGGTAATTAATTAAGAAAGATTTCCTTCTTCTCTTTCACCTTTTATCTGAATTATTTAATATATTCTATTTATTGTTTTGAAGATGGAGGAAAATATTTAACTTTCTGCGTCTGATATTTCTCGATAACTTTTTTAGAAATTTGCCACCGAGAAAGTGTGGGAAGATAAAAAAATTAAATCAAAGATGAATTATAAAATGGTAGTGAGATCATGGTGATGCTGTCAACTCTCCTAATCCCAAATGATTCCTTCCCAAAATTTCTGTTGACAGCCACTGAGGGAACAGTGGTCCGGAAATGGTGAGCGCTAACCACTTATCTTTGTTGCATGAAAATTTACCTATGTATGACAAATTTATACATATAGTCTTCGAATTTTTCTTTAAAATCACAAGGAACTTTCCGGACAATCTAATCTCTGAATCTGATACTACCAACTACTTAAACAATTCCATGCGATATTTATACCATTTTTCTACATCTGCCATTAACAGTCTACTTAAATCATTTTCCGGAAATTTCGAGGAAAATGGGATTCTTATCAACTGGATTCAGATGTATTTAACCATAAATTACTGGTAAAATTATTTATTACATATCTGGTTCTTAATCATCTATCCTTTAACTTCAATATTCTTTCTTCGTCAGCAGCTTTGTACTCCTCATACCTCTCATCCAACAATTTTTCAATTTGTTCGGCTTCTTCAGAGGACCACAACTTTCGAATAGTAACCTTAGCCCTATCCTCTAATAAACTCGCTGAGGGAAAGAAAGGATTTTCATCCAAAGTATCGAAATTCTTTAACAGTTGCAATACTTCACCATGCTGTTCATCTGTTACGATTAGATCATCTGGTGGATATAAGGCTGCAGCAACGTAACGCCTTTCGGAATTTAGATAGTTGAAAGTTGGTATTGCTTCTTCCTGCAAATAAACAAAAAACATTCCTAATACATAATTTTTCAGCCTTCAAACCGACTTCCACCAATGAAATATATGCATATGTTGCAATAAAAATGAATAAATTTAAAGGACTTACCTTATTTATTTATTTTTATGAAATATACTTTGAGAATAACATAAAAAACAAACTGTTAAACTAACAAGTTCAAAATTAATCGCGTATAATTTATTAAAAATATCCAAAAAACCTTACAGTATCCATAATTTCTAAACCGATTCGATGTTTTGACAATAATCGAGTAATTCTTGCTCGAACTGGATCAATATTTTGCCGATCACCCACTCCAACAATGAGAACATCAAGCTTTGGTTCTAATAAAGTGAAAAATTCAATAGATTCTTCATTGATGTGATCAGGAGAAAGAACACGCCATGAAAGTGCAGCCTTTGGGAAAACAGCTATCGGACCATATAAAAAAGATCCATCGAATAAGCGAAAACCTATCCGACTGATAGTTCTAATACCAACCAAATTATTTTCCATCATATCACCTGATAGATAAGACATACGTGTTCGTTCGCTCAGATCACTTTTACCTGCCAAATATATATTTATAATATAAATTGACAAAGCGTTATTTTCAATATATAATAATATTACTATTTTTAATAATTATAAAATAAGCAAAAAAACAAAGAAAATAAAAGAAACCTTACACATTAGAAAGAAACTAAAAGCGTTAAGAAATTAACAAAATAAAGCTTATGATAAAAATTTTATATCATATATAATCACATAATTTAAAATACAATACTTAAAACAAACCAGTAGGAATTATATGCCAGCCAGAAAGAAATATATTATCATCGTCTTTTTTTGAGCAAAAAAAACGGCGAGAGAAAACTGAAACGATTTGTCTGAGATTCCTCATATCAACAAAAAATATCCCATTAAGTCGAAAATGATTCTCTTGTCTTCCTGATAAACTGATAAGGATGTTAAACTCCTGAAAAAACAGCGCAAAGAATAATTTTTTATCTACCATATGGATAGAAAATGAAAAGATAAAAATATGCCATATGCCACTCTATTAGGTTCTCAGAAATAAATGCACCATGGACGATAGCAAATAGCAATTTTCCGGAAAATTTTTTTATTCTTTAGAAAATATTAGGATGATTGAATAAATCGAATAAATTAATCACAGGACAAATAAAAAATTATAACATAATAATTAAAATAATTAAAACGAATTTTAAAACAATGTAAATAAGGTGTAAAAACTTTAAAGATAATTCAAAATAAAATTTTAGATTTTAAAAAATTACTAAAATAAAAATATTAAAAACATGATTTCTTCAAAAATTATATATATTTCTTAATTTTCAAGATTTGCCGAAAATTAAGCAAAACTTTTAAAAAATATTAACAAATTAATGAATAAAAAAAATAACTCGGCAATAAGTTAAGCATTTTGCCTGGAACACAGGTAAGTCACTGGCCATTTTTGGTCAAGTTCGCCCTCCCTGTTGCATATTAATACGATTATAAATTTTTGTCATTTTGCGATAACAGTAGCCAAATATGTTCTTTCGGTTGATGAAAACTTTATGGAATCGTAGCGAAATCGCCATAAAAACGAAAGCACTCGTCTATAATGCCGTGATTCGCTCGATCTTGCTATAGGACTATGAGAATTGGCCAATGGCCAATAAGAATTGTGAATATTAAAGTTATCTTTGACCACTCATGTCTAAGTTTTACGGATTCCTCGAGTAGATAAAATGATCGTATCCACCTTCGTTCAAATACCACTTGCATTTATAATTTTATCACAGAGGTGTCGCCTTCGCTGGTTTGGACACGTTCTTTATCGCCCACCACACGAGTTGACGCATATTTCGTTATTTGCTAAATCGTGTAATGGTTGGCGTTTGGACTGATACGGTCAGGAAAGATTATAAACGTAAAGGTGGACCAGCAATATATGGACTCAGACGATGGAAAAAGGAATGGCTTCTATTGCTACTAACGATGGCATCAGACCGCGCCACGCGGAAGCGTCTTATCCGTGTAGCCGTTGGAGCAGCCTAACCACTAATGGTGCGATGGTTAGAAGAAGAGCTCTCTCATATCCGTACTATTTCATTGGATTTGAGAAAGCATTAGTAATGAAGACGTGAATAAAGAACGAAAGAAACAAGAGAAATCGAACATTAATATAAAAATAAAAGAAACTCGAAGAAATTTAAAGAGTTGGCCTATCAAATAATTAAGGTCAAAATTAGCACCTGAGATTTCGGCATCACTCCCCCCCCCCCCCCCCCCCCCGACCTATTATTGAAAAACCCCGGTGGTACTGGCACCCCACCTGCAGTTCCGTGCCCCTGTCCTGTTCTATATTAAAAACTTCTAAACTGGCCTCACCCAGTCGAAACGGTAACTTTTTACTGCTTACCCTTACCACCTTTCTTAAATTTTAATCAAACCGCTCATCTAAAGGACTACGACATTGGCTTATTGCCAACACGATCTTTAGCAGCACTATATTTTCGCAATCATTGCGTTACATTAGTCAATAAACCGGTGAATGTTGTAAAAGATTTAAGTGATTTGGAAGAATTTTTGGTAAAAAAGTTGGGCGAAACAGCATTTTGCATTTTTTAATTGAATTATTATTATTAAATGTAATACATACAAAATATAATTTTGAAAAACAACTGTAAACTATTTTTAAAAAATTTGCTATAAAATCGAAAAATAATTGAATGAATAAAATATAAAATCGTTTTTGCCGTAGAAAAATAGAAATCTAAAGGAAAATCATTGTAGTCCGTCTGGCCGAGCGGTCCAAGGCGCTGCGTTCAGGTCGCAGTCCACTTCGGTGGGCGCAGGTTCGAATCCTGCGGCGGACATGGGCTTTTTGTTTCGTTTCAAATATTTTCAATATTTTAGTTCTGTAGGAAGATCGCAGAATGAAGAAAATTGTTTTATACGACGAATTTCCTTTCTTCCGTATCGAACGAATATCGCTTCGGTACGATCTGCAACGATGCAAAAGTCTACCACATTAATAGCCTCGCTCCCCGTGAAATAATTCCTTTAGGGCCTTGGGTCGCATCCTCCTTCCAAGCACTCCACCCTTCACTGCCCGTTTTTGCAGTGGCCCTATGAAGAATAGCAAAGGGAATAAATAAGGTGAGTGGTGAGGCCACAAAACGAAAATAGGGAGGTTGAGGAATTGGCGATTGCGAATCAGCTCTTAGGACCTATCAAAGGCAACAATAATCGGCCCCGAAAATATTTCAGACCGATCTTAATAACTCTCAGTTTGAGAGAATTTAGGAGGAAAATTCACCGCCATTTCACCACTTTCCATTTTCCTCATTTTTAAAATTCGCATATTCACAGCAATTGGAGACAGCGTAACCGAGTGAATGGTTCAAATCGTCATCGTTATTATTTTCTTTCATTCTTTTCATTATTTATAATTAATTAACAGTTAATTAATAGTTCGCTCTTGCTTTGACATGAATATATATACCTACCTTTAAAAAAAACCGCGTGGTGCTTGCATTCCACCAGCTTGCACAACTCCTAGCAAATAACTCTTCGTTAGAAGTTTTTAACTATACTAAAAGCCAACGGAACAAGCCTAACCGCAAATGACTACTGCCTACTAACTCACTAATAATTATTGTCAGATTTTATTTATTATTTTTCGTTATTTATAATTATTTCGACTTAGAATTGATAATATTTTCGTATAATTTGGCTATTATTTACTTTTATTTTTTCTGGCAATCTTTCATACAAAAAAAATTTAATGTAAATAATTAATTATGACCAATTGTTTACTGAAAAAAATAAAGGTAATAAAGGTAAATAAAAGTACCACAATATATTTTAATAAAAGGTCATTATAATATTAACAATACGAAATAACTTTTGACAAAACTTATAAAAATATAGAATGTAGAAAATAAAATGAAAATTAACAAATTAAGGGAATTTAATATTTAATATTTTTAATATCTTTATATTAAATTCTTAAGGTTTTGAATAAAAAAAGATGGAAATTTTGAATAGTTGCATAAGTGAATAATTATGAAAAACTATGAATATTCAACATTTCTAAATTTATTTCGAAAATTTCTAAAATTATTTTAGAATAAAATTTTAAAAAATAAAAAAAATAAAAAATAAAAATAGAAAAGAAGTTAAAGAAGAGCAAATAAAAAAAAGTAAAAATTATTTAAATTACTGTTTCTTTAAATAATTGTTACCAACAACGGCAGATGGCATTTTTAGAGAAATATTTTTTGAATTATAAAAATAGTAATGAATACTTAAAATTTTTTGGATGCCAGGAAATATTTAGTATTGTAATATATGTATATATCTATATGCAAAGCAATATAATATAAAAAATTAACAAAAAAACTGAACTTTTTTTCGGTATACTTATGCAACTTAATCTACAAAATGCATTTTGAGCAAAAACAAAACAATTTAGATGACCTATAAAGTGAAATGCCGAAATGAACTTAGAACAAAGGCATCGAAAGAAAAAATATTCCATGAGATAGTAATATAAAAAAATGAGGCAAACAAACATATCTGCAAAAGCCCTACAAAAATTTAATCATATATTAATACCAAAATATTAAGTAAAATCATGATTTATTTCCCAGAGTTTATTATATCCCTCAGTCTATCCAAACTCTCCAAAATTAAATTCGAAAATAATTTTGCATCGCGTTTATCCTAAAAAAAAATTAAGCAGATCCAAGCAATGAAATAAAAGAATGATTTTGCAATAATCATAAACTTCAATCTTAATCTTCACAGAAAGATAAGCACAAAATTTACCTTAAAAGATGATATAGCTGCACCTATTTTTGCTCCTGTAACAGTATAACCAATGCCGAAACCATCCTGCACCACTGGTCCGAATCCACCGAGAGCAATTGCTGATGATGAAAGTGTTGAAGTGGACAAAATAAAATGCTTCATATATTCAAAATCATTATTCAAAAAGAGATCCGGTATTGTTTTCCCCAACCTTTCTGCTGTCACAAATAATCCCATTAAATGCCGATCGAATCCTGCTCCTATAATATTTTTCATTGAAAATATATAATGATGGTGAAAGAAAGATGAAAGAAAGGCTTTAAGCGAAGTAAATATGAAATACCCATCGCTGCTTTTTTAACTAGTTCTGAATGCTGTCTGGAACATTCTTGAATTTTTCTAAGCAGGCCATTCGCATCGTTTTCAATTGCTAATACGGTATCACGACTGATAACAGTTAATGATCTTATACACTCGGTTCTGCCCTAAGTTGAAGGTTTGAAAAAATAAATAAATAATGAGAAAATCTGATAGGAAATAAAATTAGCACCATGACCGATTTAAGCAAAAATATAGAGAAAACCTTCAGAAAAGCTGCGGTACTACATGATTCATATGTTGGTACAAATTCTCCGTATTGCTTATAAAAGGCCAGTTGGAATGAAAGCTGTGCAATTGCATCTGGTGATAAATTTGCCAGTTTTATAGATTTACGACTCAAACCAAAGTATTCAAAATGTCCAAAATGAAGCGCTGATGATAAAGATTTGTATTCAGCTTGCGCTGTCGTTATTTTTTCACGTACAGAGTTACTCAGTACGAAGCCTATAAATGTCATCTCATAGAATGAACGAAGAAAAATAAAGACAAAAAATCAAAAAATAAATATAACATTCATATTTATACTTGTTTTTGACAAAAATTGCTTCTTAAACCACAAACGATAATTGATGCCTTCATTACGAATTTTAATTGGCTTAATGAAAAGCAATAGTTTTGCCAGCTTTTTTTTACCAATTTCACTTAATCTTTCTAATAAAGTTTTAATGTAAATATCGCTCCTCTTCCCTTAAAACGAATTATAAGATCACACGAGAAAAAAATTTAACCGAGAGGTCGGAAGTGACTGTTCACATTTATTCTGCTATCAACTGACTGACCAGGCGCTACAAAATGGTTTGCATTCGTATCTTTGAATGTTTCTTCCAAAAGTCGCAAAACAGCAACGCCATCACCCCACGAATGTTCAAAATTTATCGCTGCATGACCAAATTCATCAACGATTAATTGAAAACATTTATCGAACCACCAGAAATAAAAATTTCGAACTTAACTAAAGTAAAAAATTGTGCAAATAGTATATATACTGAGCACTTTATTTAAATGGTTCTATGTTTACTTTTATTATGAAAAATAGTTTCTATTTTTGAATAATCTATTCAATAAATCTAAACTTCAGCCCAATTATCCTCCATCCATTCACATATCACAATAAAAGTATTATTAAAATTCGGTATTCAGGTATTAAAATAATTTAAAAAAGTACAAATTTCATATAAACGACCTATACTTGGTTGAAATTTCTTTTTCAAAATAATTTAACTATGTTAGTAATTAATTTATAGTATACCTGTTTGATCCGTCACCGCCTGTAAGAAAATTTTCTGCCAGTTGATCGGGGTCTTCAGATCGCACAGAATCTAAACACAGAACAAACAAAGCATTATCTATTGCAGTAATTGATTTCACATTTCTTTCATCGGAACATAACTGATTACGAATCTAAAAATAAAAATATTGAAATAAAAATTCAGTAAAATTCCAAGTATTGCCTTAATTAATTCCATATATTACTTACCTCAGCCCACTTATCGCGATTCAAGCATGTTAATGACCCGATACATTCATTAGCATTAAGCAATGTTGAATCATTCAATATTGCAGCAATGCATGCATAAACTTGCTCGGCAGAAACCAGTAAACCTTTAAAAATAAAGTACAAATTTAAAAATTTCAGTGATTTTCAAGAAAGAAAACAATTTTGCAAGAATTTCTTAAGAAAAATTGATATAAAAATTTAAAAATCATAATTCATGATCCATATTTCTATAGATAACGATTTAAAACCAAAAAAATTTAAAATTCTCGATTAATACATTTATAAACATTACCTTTATCATCGAAAAGATCAACTGAATAAAATTTTCCATGGCGTATAACCACAAAACTTTTCGAATTAGCACAATGATATAATTTATCCTTTCCCACTTGCGGAATTCGAGTTCCACCAAACAAATTTTTGTACTGGCTCATATCTAGTGGGAATGCTTTAAACAATACGGCTCCAAACCAACTTAAGTTCGCAGGTAAATTTCTAAAATTCTCTTTTCTTCCTGAATCTACAGTAAAAATTATATCAATAGTGAAAATCTTCGTCCTAACTTCTTTTATTACGACATATTAAAACCATGAAATAAGATCAAGGCACGAACTCATTTTTAGTGGATTTCTTCATCACTCCTGATGCTCCAAAGAGATTTAAAATAATAAAGTTAGAATATTCAGTGAATGAAAAACATGGCATATTTAATTAAGTTGATGAATTAAATATAAGATATAAAAAACAAGAAATCTCACCGACAAATAGTTCTAAAAAAATTAGTATCTGATTTTTTCGGGTTTAAATGAAAAACTTCAGGTGATAAAACGTTCGCATCTAACGATCGTTTGAAACGACCAAAAGATATCACAAAATTGGTGGCACGAACCAACTAAAAATATTTAACATTGAATTACTGAAATCTTGCAGATTTTACTTCTTTTTTTTCGAAAAAAACCCTCAAAAACTTCTCTCTCCTAAAAAAGAATGAAATTTTACCTGATTATTAAATTCATTTTGCGGATCTGGAGCAAACATCATAAACGGATTATAGTTAATAGGACAGGGAATACGATCTTTAAGGTATTTATCAAACCATGGCTCTGATATATAACTGGTATGTTTATTTTGCTTATCATAAGCAAGAAGATCTCTTTGCAATTCTGAATATTATTAATTATGAACTGTATAATCTAACTATAGAACCTAAAATCTATAGAATTATAGAATTTAATTTAATTTTTGGACTTTTACAGAGATTATTAAAGTTTATTAATTATAATTTATATTTTAAAGATTCAGTTTAGCGAATAAAGATGAAATTGGCAGAATAAAATCAGTTTAAAAAAGAAGCGGAAAAGTAGAAAGAAGAACTGTAAAATCCACTAAACAACAGACGCCAAGTATTATAAAAGTATATGATAATTCCATAAGATATATTTAATACAGTAAATTTCATACAATACACCTTGACCATCCGTTCGCTCAAAATTTTCGACAGCCAATTTTAAAGAGGAATATCTGTCGTTTGGAAGAACTGCTTCGGCCGCAGCCAAAAATCTTTAAATTTCATGAATCAAAAAAGTAAAATTTATTTAAATGAAACGTTAACAAAAGGAACCCATATTAAGTACTTCGCAATGAAATACAAAATTCCACAAACCTTTGACACGTCAATTCCAATTTTGGAATTGGTAATCTTCGAAGACTTTTTTGAAAATGATAAGTCGGGATCGTACTACGATGAAGAAATTGATAATCATCGCACGTCAAGCTTTGTTTTCTGAAATGTTTATCGAAATTTGAAGATTCAAATATAAACTCCACTAAATAAAACATAAAGAAAGATTAGAAATATTATTATAAGAAAAAGGATTAAGGATAAATTATTGCAATATTGCTATTGTCTTGTCTCGTATATAGCAGATGAAAATAATATGTGATGTGAAATTTCACTTAAATATTTTCGTTTATTTAAATTAAGTATTAAGTATACATATTGCATCTAAAAAATTTGAAATATTTCCAGTCGATTTTGTGTTGAATACAAAAATAATTTCTTAAAAACTTCATCTATAGTTATGGTTATTTTTAAAAAAACAGTATTTTCAATAATTTTTTATATTACTTTTTATGTTACTTTTTATTTATATTTTTTAATTTGCTACTGCTAATTCGATTCAAATTTCCTTTCTATTTCTTTCTTACCCCTTTCTTACTTCTTTTCTTATTTCTTACTTCTTTTAATATTTTATTCAAAATTATACGAATTAATTATAAATAATGAAAAGAAATAAAAATAGAATTTCAAAAAATAAAATTTCTTTTTTTTTTTGTTTTGGAATTTTTTTGTTTTTTTTTGAGGAGGAGATGAGATTCAATTCCAGAAGTTGCAATAATAATTGTTAAGATTAAGTAAGCGAACAAAAAGGAAAGCATGGTTAGAGCTCACCCATTTCTGGTTAGTTGCTTTTCGGTAGCTGTTAGCAAGGTTAGAAATTTTCATTGGAAAATTTGATTTTCCTTTCATATGTAATTAAATTGGCGAAAGAAGTACGGATGAATCGCGAGGATTTTTCTTTGCACCTTTGTGGAGCCAAATTGTTTTCAGTTGCTATGGTGAAAAACTTAAAACAAAAAATGATGAAAAGAAAAATAATTCAATAAAATCGAAATAGACGAAGTCGTGAATTAGATCGATTTTTATTTTTCCAAATTTCTTTCGCATTTTTCTGTTAAAATTTGTTCAAATTATTTCTATGGACATGCAAATTCAATTGAATTATATCGAATTAGACCTGATTAATTGGAGTCGGAGAAACGGAGCTGACGAAGCATTACTGACCGCAATTTCACGACTTCAGAGTAGAACAAGCAGTGCTAAGGAAGAAAATCTAATAAAATATTAAAGGATATATGGGGATGATTTAAAGAGAACATTAAACATAGAGAAGCAGAATGCGCGAATTTTTATTGATTTAAAAATAAATTAAAATGGATTTTTATAACAATTCGTATATTGTTTTGAAGGTTTTTTTTATTTCACAAACAAATTAACTATTTAAATAAATTTTATTAAATAACTTAATTTTTTTCACAAAACAAAGATTAATTTTCATTCACAAAATAAAAATTTTTTAGTAAATAAAAAATAAATTTGAAAATAAACTAACGCAAAGCATCGGATATTGGACCGACGTGCAAAAGCTTTCTTAAAATAAATCATTTAAATAACTTTGATAATTTTTATAAAAAATTTATCACTATTGGCTCATTGCCAAGGTTTAAACATGATATTAAATATTTAGAAGCATTATATTTTTGTTGTAGGATAACGAATTAAAGCGGTTTGGTACTCAAATGGCTTCAGGTTTCACGGCAGTGGTAAGCAAATGGAACTTTGAGAGGAGTCTGAAATTACATTTGGCTTCAAAGAAAAAGCTACGAATACAATTTCTGTGCAGCAAAGACGGAAGACAAAAAAAATTTTGTCTTAATTGGACTGCAGGAGGGACATAGTTGCAGTGGAGATTTTCATCCTTAGCGGCTGTTTATAAGGGTTCAAATCGCTCTCCTACCCGAGTACCATTAAATACGCAATTGATTCGATAAACGAGGAGATAAACGAGGGACACGTATCGGCTGTCGCTCATTCCAGTCTCAATTTGGAATTCTAGTTTTCGATTGCATAATATTTTAATAATAAAGGATAAAGGACAGAGTGGTTCCCTACAGTTATTTCTGCAGCGTCAGGATTCTGTTTTGTGCCTCCTAAAGGAATAAACTTACCGTTTAGAAAACCCGAGTGATGCTGGCAGCCTACTTTCAGATTATCGCTCAGTGACTCTTCGATAAAAATTGATTTCTTATCATACTAATAGCCAGTGGAACAATTTAATCAGAAGTCTTTAGCACTGATTCTTTATTTGCTTAATGTTATCAGCAGTTTTAGTCGGATAAATTAGATACTATTCAACGTGATAACGAATGATAACATAATAGTATTTTGGTTTTCTTTGCTTTTCATAAAATAAACTTTGATTATTTTTTATTTTATATTTTTCACAATAGATTTATTAATGATTAATTATTCGCAAATTAATTTTTAAACCATTTGCAAGAAATAGGACAATTTGCAGTTATCGGATTTGGTAGTATTTCCTAAACATTTAATGTGACTAATAAACACTCCAAACGTTTCGCAAGGTGCTAAAAAGTGAGGCCGGGAAACGCTATCAGAAAGTCGTTTTAAGGCCACCGCCTTATCAGAAACTTATTTTGATAAGAAAAATCGTGGTTTTTTGAATAATTTCTGTATATGCAATGCAAAAAGCGAAAAAGATTTATCAAAAAAGTGAAATTCTAATGCAGAAGAAAACCAGTATGGTTCGAAGAATACAAAAATTAAATGGCAAAAGAAGCCGTTAGAAACTGCTTAAATAGAATAGACTCGAAGATTTATAAAGTTTCAACTCTATTTCCTCAACAATGGTACTAAAGAAATTACTTTTAAATGAACTAGTTGTCGTATTTAAACTGAAGCGTATAAGATGTCGAGATGGTGCGATCCGTGCTTCTCCTTGTGTCTCTTTGGTGGAGAGCACCTCTCCTCTCCTAGTAACCGATGGAATCATCCAAACCGGGCATAGGCATGTAATCGGGCTATTTAGAAGAAGCGGCAACGAGGATATAGAAGACGATATTATTGCTTGCTGCATTATTGGATATCAAGTGAAGCATGCAGAAAATAGCGAAAATTTTAAAGAATCAATAAACTAAAAGTTGAATAAAATTTGGCGGAATTCGAGTCAACCATCTCCATAATTATCCGCCGGCTTTGCATCTCACGAAAAATCATTCTACGCCGATTTATTTGATCGATGGGACGTGATGAAAAACTCTTTCGGTGCAATGCTATTGCACGTTCGCTGCTTCACACCGCTCTTCAACGGTCCTTCAGCAATATTTCTTGTAAATTTCCACTAATTCATTCAAAAAAACCTAAAATTTTCAAAGAATTTTATGGAAATGAATTGCCACCAATTATGCCTTTTCAACTACCAAAAAATCGCGAATTTTGCATTGAAATTGGTAAAAGAAAAATTATCGAACTTATCGATGAGGTTATTGTTGAAAATATTTCATTTTTTTTCCTATAAATTTGTAAATTATAATTTTCCATTCGCATTTCTGATTTGCTTCGCTCCATTAATTGAAAAGCGTTAGGGTGATTCGACCTAATTCGTGAAGGACAGGTTTACTGCTAGAGCCTCAGCCTCAGCTCCAAACTGAGACGACCAACGACCCATAGAGCTGCTCTATTCCTCTTTGTTGTGGTGTGAAGTGTGGTGCGTCGGCTCGGCCGGATTCGAACTTGCTCGATTGTACTCGATTTTCGGTGTCAATCTTACCACCGACCATTATTTTCCATTATTAATTACTGTACGGAATTTTATTTTATTTTTTATTTTTTTTTTCACTTCTGTTTGGTTTTCCTTCAGTTTGATTAAATTTTTCTAAATTGACGAATTCGATTTGAGCTATTTTCCATTCCAACTTCAACGACGTTATTTATTTCAGCATTGGCATTATCCGAAATCTCTCCGCTACGTTGTTCTTTATAAAGGAACATTTCATGTAAAAAATTTTACGCGACATAAATACACGGTGCATTGGCAAAAAATCGGTATGTCTGCGAAAGTATGCTTTAGCATCGACGTTCAGTCGACAAATCCCAATGAATTCGTTAAAATTTCATATATCTTCAATAACGGCCAAATAATCCACACGTATGTTTCCTTTTTCTTGTCAAATAATAATAATCACCTTTTTTAAAAATCAATTTTCCAAACTAAAATCCGGAAAATGAAGAGTTAATTGATAATTACTGCGCAAAATTAACAAATAATTCTCGCTCTTGTTATTCAAGTTTGTCTTATTTTACGATAGCAACAATTTTATTTTATTTTTAATAGCAGTCACCATTTCTGGTTTCTCACTAACTTTCTTTACTAATTATTCGGATGAAAGCCTTTTCACACGAGAGATAATCATTTTCGAACAGAATTATCCCTAGAAGTACCAAGATTTAATGAGAAATTATGACATTTGTAAGTGGGATATTGCTTATAAGCTATCAGTCCAAGTATGGTTAATAAAACAAATAGCCAAGTGAAAATTTATTTCAAATGATGTTTTAATGAATATTTTAAGGAAAAAGTCGTCTTCAATAATCTATTAAAAATTGGAAATTGGAAATTGGAAAAAAAAGTAATAGAATTATTTCCACGAGAGACAAATGAGAAAATTAATGAAATTGAAATGAAAAAATAAAATTGACAAATTTCAGGCCAAGAACATCAAAAACTCACATTAAATGGCTCCATTTGCTTAATGAATCGAAAAAAAACTAAGTTCCTCTTTCATGCAATCTAAATTAGTGCTGGTGACCTATCTCTGCTTCCACCTCAAGTGGACTTCTGACTGTTTTTTCTTTCTAATCAATGCAGTTAGCCAAACCGTAAATGGTGAGTGCCAACTGCTTGATTCATATTATGTGTAGTTTCAAATATTTTTTTTCTTATTTCTTTCTTAATAGAATAAATTTCGTTGATTAGATGAATTTTTATTTCTCTCCATCTCATCAAATATAATATTATTTATTTAAATATAATAAATAAATATTTCCTTTTTGTTTTAATTTTAACAAAGAAAATTGAAAACATTAATTTGAAACAACGTCTCTATAAAGTACATTTCGACAGCCAGGTCAGACGTTTGGAACCTTATATTTCATGCGAATCAATCATTTGAAATGATAAAATGTAATTTGATAATATAAGTTGATAATATAAGTTTATAATATAATATTAGTAATTTGATAATATAAATTTTTTGTTCCGATTTTTCAGCAGAATTTTAAAAGATTGTCTCGAAATTTTGCATTCCGTTCATTCCATTCTTATATCGTTCATTCTTTTTCCACCCATTCCTTTTCTAATTATTGCTTCGTATATTTGGGCAATGTTTAGCTAAGATCGATGTTAATCAACAAAGATTGATAAGAATAATATCAACGCAATAAATTCTCAAAAAGTTTTCTGAAATTCATCAATGATTTCGGCACTTTTTTCACCTAAAAGACGAATTAATTCATTATGGATTTTTCATTTATTTCATAAATGAATTTCTGATTATTTCCGATAGAAAAAATTTCCCTTAGTTTTTTCTTTTAATTTGTACTTCGAAATTCTCATTGCACTTTTTAAAAACGTGTAATATGGTTTATTACGAAACAAATTTCTATTTTATTTCTTTAATCGACTAATAAATAATTTTATAAATAAATAATGCAGTTATTAATAAATAAATTAATTAATAGATAATGCACTTATTTTTTGAAGTTTTTATCAAAATATATTAAAAACAACATAATTTGAAATTTGTGTTATTTTATTTTAATCATCAAATTCTGCTATCTCTGAGGATTCCATGGGGAACCCATCCATTCATCTATTCTTGATCAGTGGAGTAAACCAGAAATGATGGGCTGATAGTGGTGATGATTATGATAAGACCACTGGGCATATGGCATTAATGGCTATATCGCATGTCTCAAATTCCAGTTAGTTTATTTTCTACTGTTACTTTCTACTGTTGCAAACAAATTAAGATTGATTGGGTTTTGCCTTCAAATAAATTATAGATAAAGAAATGCAATTAAAGATTTTTTGCCAGGCCTTCCACTAATTATATATATATATTTTTTTAAGCATATCGATATGTCAATCATGCTCAGTGCTCTTTTTTTTGCTTTTATATTGTCATTAACGACTGAAATTGTCTGAGAGTCATTAAAAACGAGTTTACTTGCCATATTTCTATCATATATGGCTCAAGAATTTCAAAAAAAAATTTTTTTTTTGTGTATATATATTGTGGAATATGTCCTTCCTTACTTTTTATTAATTATTATTTAATTCATTAATATTAATATCAATAATTATTGTTAACATTATAATTGTTGCCCGATGACTCGGGTAACCCATCTGTACTTCTTTCCATAGCTCTCTCTCTCGTCGAAAGGCTCGAAACCACTGCGAGTCTAATCGAATGTGGTAAAATTCTCGACAGTTTTTAGCTGCACATTACAAGGAATGAATTAAAATTAGTCGAATGAGTTTCATGACCAATTCATGATCAAATAGAAAAAAATCATGATTATCATTTTGATCGGTTAGTTGTCTAATTTATATATATTTTTTTCATGAAACGTTACTATTCATTCCTTGTGAAGTTTTTTGGCTATCCACTCGGTTATTTTGCTCATTTCGAATAAAATCATTCGAGTTAAATCATTTAAATTATTCGTTCCATTAAAAAGAAAGATCAATGATCATTTGCGTACCAATAATTTTAAAGAATAAAATTTTTGAAATTAAACAAAAAATTTGTGCATTTCGTAGAAAAGGCTTTATCATCGTTAATTTTAGCTCTTTTTTCCAAAATGTTTTCTTTTTGTAGTTTAATTTTTCGCTAAAAAAAAGGCGTTTCGAGACGGTGTAATGCTTTTGATCTGAATTTCGATTTTACACAAATAAAAAAAATTAAAAAATTATTCGAGCATTTCATTATTCGGCACACAGAACAATCGAGTGGCTATTATTCGGATTCCCTTCTCTCTGGCAAGAATTCCCGTACTAATAAGTTTCTGAAAAAAAAAGCTTAGGACCATTCAGTGGAACTGAACCAAAAAAATAAAATTTTTAACTCTTTGAAAGAAAAAAAACTGTGAACTTGTCAAAATATTATTTGAGAATAATCGCATATTATCTGATAAAATAATATAGCGCTATGCAAATAGAGAAATATGATTTATTTATCAGTTATTTAAGTCGAAACCTACAGTATAATATAAAGAAATTATCATATAAATTATCATATCATATCATATAAACAAAATTTTGGTTTGATGGTGGCAAGATGATCCATTGGTAATAGATTGCTTTGAATGAGACCAGCGTTCATGATCCTTTCTCCTTTCTAACTCCTGTTTCTTGTTAAGGATAAAGCTTTAACGATGAAATATTATAGATGGTACTATGAGCCTATCTGCGTCTCTATCTCCACAATACCAGAATTCCTGATAAACTTTTTCTCTAATTTTCTCTGATTAATTTTTAATTTTTTTGTTTTTTTTAAAATAATAAAATCCGTTTTTTGAATTCAGTTCAAGAGACTTTTCATTTTTCTAGAAAACTTTCTATTCTCTATTTTTTATTCCAAGTTGAATAAATTAATTGAGTACATTCCAAATTTTAGTAAATTTTTTACTAAACTTATTACTTTTTCGTGAAGCCGCCCTTCGAAATAGATTTCTTCTAAGAGCGTTCACCATTTCTAGCGTATTAGACTGGCTTATCAGATCAAATTTTTCCACGCAATCTGTTGCCAGTAAAATACAGATAAACCGCCAGCATCACGCGATTTTTGAAATATAGGCTAAATTTCCTGTAGAAGGCAAAATCTCTCGCACACGGCAATAAAATAAAACTTTTTGCGGCTTTTCTAACTTTTAAATTATTATTTAATCTTCTCGAAAATGATTATAATTGAATTATTTCACATTAATTTGCTAAATTTATTTGCGAATTATGATAATATTTTCAAAAAATAATAATTTTAAAAAAATTTTTCTTTTACATTTACTTTGCAACTTCACTAAAAATTTAAAATTTACCGAAAATTCGTCAAAAATTCGGAGTTCTCTACCAAAATTTGAACGTATCGCTAGCATATTTAATAATCTCTTTGATAACGCATTTTTGAAGGTTATAGTTTATAATTAATAGTTTGTTTAGGGCATTGAGAAATCACTAAACAGTACTTTAACCCTTCAATATTGCTAATTTGCCAATATTGCCAAAGTTGTCGCATCGTAATTGCTTATTGTATTAAAAAAGGAAAGTTCGATTAAAAATTTAATGATTTGATAAATATGCATTCATATATTTTTTCGAAGTGACGCATCCAAAAGTCAATGAGAGAGGATAAAGTGAAAATTCTTGAAGAGATCAACCAACAAATTCGCTGAATCGCATGATTCAATTGTTTTCATAAAAATATTTCTATTTTTCTTTTCTATTAAATATTTTTACAAAATAAAATAAATTAATTACCTCCACGTCCACGTAAATCTATTTAAAACATTTGTTTGAAGAACTTTGGTTTTTTCGTTGGTCAAAAATTTTTTCAAAAATTTACACAAATTTAATTAAATAAACTAAGGAAAGAAATTCAGTATATTTCCCTAAGTTTTAAATTTTCTGCCATTTCAATGAAAACAGAGTCACCAAGCTGCTCAGATTATTGTCTCGAATAATCGGATTCCGAGCAAATCTGTCATTAAATAATCCGCGTGAGGCTGGAGATTACTCCAATCACTCACCTACCTCCAAATAATTCTCTACCTAATAACCAGTACATCGAGCTTCAACCACTAAATTTTTTCCCTTGAAAAAAATTCTTATTTTTTTTGTAATGGACTAGCAAGAGGGCATTTTTTGGAATCTAAAGAAATTGTTCATTCGCCAAATTTGGCAATTTTCATTTTGTCGAATTGATCCTTATGCAAAAGACCTGTTAAAAAATCATTAAAATCGTTGGTGATATACTCTTATCGATAGATCAAAGAAATGAAATTTTCATTGTTCATTGCAAACCGGTTTTCTACTTTGGCCTATCAACAATAGCAACAATAATAAACACACAAAACTTTTGGATTTTTGAATGAATTAATCGAGTTAATGATGCTTATCGCTTTAGACCATTGGTTAGACTCAATACTTTGTATAGTTATATTTAACTAAGATTGCGGCTCAAGGCGATAAAATAGAATTCTGTATTTCATTCTTCCCGAACTTCTTTAATGATATAGATAAGATTCCCTTATCATCCAATTTATCAAAATTGATTATCGTGCTAGTAGAACTCATTGGAAATTTGTTTCGATTTGATTTTCTTCTTTTCGTTTTCGATAAAAAAAAAAGAACGTCCGATAGTCCTCCATATTTTTGCAATTAATATTGTAAGCAATAATTTATTAAAAAATTCGTTAGATGATGATAGACTAGATCACGCAATTAAACGTTTTCTTCTCAATAATAATAATTAATAATAACAATAATAATAATAATAAATAGTAAAATAGTGATAATAATAATAATAAATAATAGTGATAATAATAGTAACAACAGTAATTAAAACAAACAAGAAAAGCAACCAGTTCCAATGCATTTCATCAATGAATTTGACTTATAAAAAAAGAAGAAAGAAATCAAATATTAAAAATTGGAAATATTTGTGAATTGTTTCACACAGTGTATTTGAAAAAATTTTTTAAAATATTTTAGCAAATGAAACGAAAAATATTTGACAGAAAAACGCATTTGATAATTTTAAAAAATCTTAAATTTTTTTGTTGAAATTTTTTTCATTGAAATCATAAAAACTTAATTTTACAAATAGTGCAATCGCTATTCCATTTTCCAATCAATGGTCTTCGCAGTAAAAATATTTTAAATGGTTTCGTTAGAAACAAATTCTTATAAAATAATGTCGACTTAGACTCATAAATTTTTAGAGTATTATAAAATTTTAAGGATAAAAGAAGCTGAAACAGTTATTAATGAGCAGTCAGCTGTTTTGTTATTGGTTGCAAATTGCGATCGAATAGTAAGTACGTTGTAAAAAGTAAACATTCGATTCCTCTGCTGTCTTTTAGTGGAAATAAAACAACTGTCATGAAATCCATGTGATTGCTATGGGGCCATTCACATTTCTATCTCGGAGCGAATCTGTGGAGAAAGAATTTTATCCGCAAAGACAACTAAACCAATGGCTCAAACTCTATTTAGACCATATTGTTCATTTGATTTTCGTAGTTCTCAGTTGCCCAATTTTCAGTCGACTTACTGAGTTTACAAGAAATTAAACAGATTTTTTATATTTTATAAAGCATTCAAAAATTGAAGAATGCGAATTTATAACGATTATTTTGTTTGTGATTAATGACGATTAATTTACTAAACAGAAAAAAAAGTAGACAATACACCAATTGTATTGACTAGATAACAACTGGCTTTAAGTAAACCACATATAATTTCCTGCATCTGGCTCGATGATAATCACTTCAAACATTGTATTGTATTTGTACATTTAACTTCAGGAAATTTACAATATCTTGCTAATAATAAAAAAAAGATAATAAGCAAGATGATAAGAAATTCATTTACTTATTCTTAATTTCTTGTCACATTATCATATCAAATTATCATACCACTAGGCTATAATCCTCTGGGCTAATTCAAGCATGCCGCATGTTTTTCTTCTTTATTCCTTTCTCTTCATTCACTGTGATTCTCTCTCTTCCTTCACTTAAAAAATATCTTAAATCTGTTGAGAAATTTTCATAAACATTCGCTTAATAGTCTTTATTTTTGATAAAAAGAATATAAAAGATTTATTGATGAGTACAAAAGTGAAAAGGTTAGCGTCTTATATCCTAGATTACCGCCATAATAAGTGGTTAGTTTCACGATTTCTAATTAGTCGCGTTTTGTTGATACAAAAAGAAATTTTAGCCACAGAGTCCCTAAATTTTTGTTTCAATCCATCCTGCCAACGTTCAACTTTAGAAATGTTTGGAACAAGAAGTACAGGCGCAAATAAATAGATTTTTAGTAATTTAACAAATCTTTTTCATTTCCAACATAATTGATTCCAGAGTGTTCATAAAAGTATTGATTCCCATTTCCACGCAATTCGCGACCTGTTTTCGATTTGACCAAATTTATTATAAAATGGCCCAATGGCTAAATTTTTTTATAAATTTAATATCGCGTTTAATTGAGAAATTTTTGAAAAAAAAAAATGAAAAATGATTGAATTGCATTTTTGATAGGCAACTCAGCAATGAGAAAACTAAATTGACCGAAATTTTCGCCTTTAGCGACGGTAGTTCGTCAAAATAATCGGAGCAGAACACAATATTTAGAAATCGAAAAGAAACAACTATTAATCACGAAAATTAAGAGTTATAAAACAAAGTAATCGAAAAACAAATGGGAAGAACGAGGAATGCAACATTTAGCATGCAACATGCAGCATGCAGCCTGCGATATGCGAATCGCTGCTTTGAAACCCATTCGAGGAGTACTCATTGAAACAGTTTTTTGCATTTTTTACTCATTTTTCTACTCTTTAATTTTCTATGAATGCTTTTCTTTCATTTGGCATTAATTTTTTTTTTTTTCATTCAATTTTCATAGTTCATTTTGACAAAATCCTAAATTTTGCACTCAATTAGATTTCCTTTCGTTTAATCAAGCATTCTCTAAAAATTATTCTCCATTTATCAAAATTACCTATAAAAATTATTTGTTTTTAAGTGATCCTTTGATTTTTTTCTATGCGATTTGTATTAACTGAATAAAAATGTTGACGATCGATTTCAACTATTTCAATAACTAAGTAAGTAAGTAATTCGACGAAGATAAAGTATGCAAGAAAAAGTCGAAAAAAGAAATTATTATCAATCGTTTCGAGCTCGCCGAAATTTTTATGTCTTTTAACGTTTGGTGCGTATCTTTTCGATGGTGATGATGGTGGGTCGTTCCTGTTCGTCGAGAATTTTTTTCCTCTTTTCTGTCAGCCTGCTTTATTGCTGCAAATTGTGTTTTCGTGAGCCTATTGTATGCATAATTTGCAAATAGTTTTTGCTATTAGATAAAACGTCGATAAATAAGCTTTCCATTAATTTAAAGCCCGAATCCGACTTTCCGTTTAAAAAAGAAAATTAAAAAAGAAAATTGTAGAACATCCTAGATTATCTATAAATCACTTATAATTTGATAATGATGATTAATTATATTTTTATACAAATTTTTCAAGAAATGCTTATCATTTCTGGTCAGATTCGCTCCGCTGGCTTGTCGGACAAGTTCATAGGTTCATTTATCGATAGTATGGATGTGTGGCCAGCATCGTCCGGATTTTTGAGAAGGTTACCCCTATCGAGCATGGAACTCCAATATCGGCGCTTCGATCTTTGGCAGCCAACAATTCATTTTCTTATTTGTGCTTAAACACTATAAAAATACTAATGCTATACTTAATAAAATAAAATAATACTAAGTACTACAAAAAATTTTGATTTTAATGAAAAAATTATGGATGATCAAGGAACAACAAATTTGTTTTTTGCTGAGAAATATGTATTATACAAGAACTTTTGATGGGCGTGGCTAGGCAACATTTTGTTGTCAACAGCGATGAAAATGAAAATTCTCATTTTTGCAGAAAAAGTGTTTAGGACACGCACTTTTGCACTGAAAGGTAGCGGTGAGTGCTTATTTCTTATTTTTTTATATTTAAGCGATTTTGGTTCCAAGTTGAAAACTTTTCTTTTTCAACGTTTCGCTTTTTGCCACGAATCGCACGAATAAATAATTTCGTGAGAAGGAAACGAAAGAAAATTCGCAATGGTACGACATCGACGAAAATCATGGAAAAAGGTTCGTTTGGATTTTTTAAGGATTTAAAAATTTCGCATTTCTATCGCATCGTACGTTTATCTGTCTTATCCAACTAACAATCTATTTGTTCGAAATTCGAATTGTATTTTCAATAGATAAATTTTTTCGTTTTTTTTTAAATTTTTATATTTTTAGAATTTAAAAAAATGAAAATTATAATTTTTTTTTCAAAAATTTCAATATTTATATCAATTTTAATTAATAAAATTTCATTACATTTAGCATCGATTTTAATTTTTATTATAATTATAACTTTTTTTGTCAAAATTGTCATTTTAAAATGTTCTAAGAATTTATTTCATATCTATGAAAAATTATCTCAATAGAACCATTTTTATTGCGAGTAACTTTTTGATACTGTGATGGGATATGTTTGTCATGCGAGATAGTTTCAGGCAAACTGCTTCTCGAAAATTTTGCACAGTTGTCATTGTTTTTGCTATTGCGAATATACACACTATTATACTATTTTTCAAGCAGAAGCTATTTTTATTTTTATTTTTTTCAACTAAAGCTCATTTCCTTTCTGTTTGAACTAACTGCCCGTTGAATGAACTAAGGATGAATCTCTTGCAAGAGTTCTTTCTTTCAAATGATAAATTTCCGTTTTTCACCAGAAGAATTTGAAGAATATTGGAAAGTAATATGTAGGTATTCTAAATTTTCTCATAGCTCTAATTTGACTTGCTACTGCTAAAGTAAGATTGTCATTTCTCCAGAGAGTCACCAACACAATTCGGATTTCAGTTTTTCTTTTAATTACAGATTTACGCTCTTCAATGAACATGCCACTTGACCGCAATGCGTAGTTTGGTTTTTTTTACGTAGTGAAAATTTATTTTACATTTTTTAAATAGAATTTTTAAAAAATTTTTTATAGAATCTAATTTTTAATAAATTTATTTATTTAATAGTTTTTCAGAAGTTAAGATGACATAAATATTTGATTTAATGGTTAAATGGTTAAAATGATAAAGAGATTTTGAGATTATTTTTTGTCTCCAAGAATACTCTTTCTATTTGGTTCTATTTGCTCCGCTGGCCTGTCGGACCTGAAATTTTGCCTTGAGTCACTTAGCGACTGAAGTATAGAATGAGCCACCAGCATCTGGAAAAAAATAATGTATTTAATAATTATAATATTTAAATTTTGATTTAAGTTGTCAAATTCTGCAATTTTGGTTGTTGTTTTAAAATTTTTTGTTGGACGATATACTCCATTCCAAATAACATTAAAATTATGCAAGAAATATTTTGCTCATTTTATAAAAATGAATATTTCTTGAACTTCTGTTTTCACTTTTAATACGGCACATGGCGCACCAAAGAATTTCAATCATTTCTCCCTATGCATGTGTTTTCCTCGATTTAAATCTGTTGTAGCATAATATAATAGCACATTGTCTCGCAGACATTCTCGTAACCAGCTGGTTAGCCAGCAATGATGTATGCTATTTTAGGAGAAATATCCCCATTTATATAGGTTATAGATATTTACGAATTTCATAAAGTCAACAGTCGTAGCTAAACTAAAAACATGCAACTAATGAAACAGCAACAGTTGTGTTATATGAGTGCAAATTATTTTAACGGAGAGCGCAAGAAATATGCGATATTGCTCACTGAAATTATTTATGCTACGATTTGGTTGCTTTTCCTTCCCATCAAAACATCTAATTTACAATATTCTTCGCTTATCGAGCAGCAATCATTAATAAAGCAAGCAGCAATCAAGTAAGCAATCATCATCAATCCAATATTTTTGTAATATTTATTGCGTTATTTGATAATATATTATATTGGACATAAACAAGTTTATAACTTTCTCTTCTACGACAATATTTCTTTCAATATCCCAAAATTTTTTAAAAATATTTCTTTTGTTTCTTTTTTTGATTTTGCGATTAAATATTGTATTTTATAAAACAAAATATGGTATACCTATTTTACTTATTTGTTTTCATTTTTGTCATTTATATCGAATACGTTTATTTGAAATTATTGAAATGGGACTATTGAAGCAGCAGAAATATAAATGGACATTTATACTTAGTTCATAACATAATTCAGACCATTGCTGCCACAATTTGGCCCGATTTATGTTTATTTTCTATTGGGGCCTGATTTTCGTTGGAAATTGAAATAAATCACACTTTCTCTTTCGATGCGATTTTCTGAAATGTTGATTGATAAAATGATCCGATGATAAGGATTCAGCTGAAAAAAAGCGACAAAATCGTTTATAATGTTTCTTCATAAATTCTTTTATTATTTTTCATGTCTCTAAAATTGTTTCGCCAGTTCTTTAAAATTATTCGATTTTTTATAAATTCTGTATTAAATTTTATATATTTACTTAGTGATTTGCAATTGCCATTCTATTCCACTGGCTGCTAGCATGAAATTATCTTTAATTATTATTATTTATTATTTTTATTGTTATTTATCTAATTTTTTTTTTTTGTATGAGTTTTCATAATTTATTAGCGAATTTTTAATAAAAAATTAAACTCTATAAAAGAATTAATGAAATTGTTGGAACATAATAATTCTTAGGTAAATTTTTGGTGTATTTTAAAAAAAATCTTCATTTCTTTAAAATATGTTTCCACAGAAATTAATTGTCGCTGGTACCAAAAGGAAGTGCCTCCAGTTGAACTGATAAATCAGCTGCTTCTTTCTTTAATAAATCATTTCATAATTCGTCATCGTCGATCATATCATTTTTTTTTACAATTTTTCTTTTTTTAAACTATTGTTTTTTTCAAAAATTTATTCATAAAAATACCTAATAAATTCGATATAAAAATTTTTCACCATTTTTTGTCTAAATTGTTGTTATTTTTTATTTTTGGTATTATTTTCACAATTATTTAGAATTATAGAAATAGTTATTTAAAAACTTTTAGGCGCACAAAAATTATTAAAGCAAACATTATTCTGGATTCCTTTCTATCCGTTTATTCTCGGAGTTAGCACGGCAAAGTAATGCTTTTTTCAAGTGGTTCCCTTTTTCCTATTCGCTAAAATAGCGCTGAGCAGTCTACAAGTTTTTTTTTCATTAGTGAAGTATGAAAATGAAAAAAACTGAAATGCAATCGCCTTCCTCCTTGCTTTATTGATTGGAATCAGGATGACAGAATCCATAATGATTATATCAGTGTGAAGCAAGGGTTCGAGTTCTGCTCTTGATAAAAGAGAACCTGATAGTCCATTTGTATTTCTGTAAATTGTCAAATGATCCCTTGGAAAAAATTTCCAAAATTTCTAATAACGAATGGAGTTAACATAACCAGAAAATGAGCTATTTTTTGTTTGCTCCTTATTTACTTTTCCATTAATGGGCGAAATTTTATTACTTATGATGATTGAACTGAGCGATATTTTCCGCTATATGTATGCGATGTCTCGTTTGAATTGGAAAAATTCGTTGGGAGGTTTAAAAGATTAATAAAAACATCGCATTGACACCCTATAAGTGGAAAGAATTATTATTATCTAGAACATGTTCAAGCAAAATTGTATTAAATAAAAAATATTCTCTTAGAATTTTATTTAACAGGTTTTCGAATTGTTATTAATGATAGTTTCTTTGACTGGCGTTTGAAATCCTTTTTGTTGCTTTAATACGATAACAAATATTTTTGAAATAAATCTACTTCTTTAAAAAAAAATAATTGCTTAAATCTAAATTATCGCGATAGTGAGCTTCATCATGGATTTACATATTTATCACTCATCCGTACCACTATTTTCAATTTACTCTATGGCGAAAGCCTTTCATTCATCCTTAATAACTAAGAAATAAGTACTGTTAAAAGAAAAAAAAGAAGGGTGTGGTCATTAGCAGTTCTTAGCAGTACAGTGAGGTATTTAAAAGAAAAGTTTCCACCATTTGCTGATCTAATTTTTGACACTAATGGGTACTTTTGTCTTTCCTTAGATATTCATTGATAACTGATAACTGATAGAATATTTGAATTTTACAAAATGTTGTGAAAAAAGTTTTAAAATTCTAAATATCAACAATATCTTAATTGAAGAAATGGATGGATTTTTATAGAATTAGAATGAATTTAAACTAAGAATAACAGGCTATTATGGAAAACAAAAGGAAAGCGAGGCGTGAAATTATGTGAAGTATGTGAGACGAATTTTTCGATAAACTGAAGGTGGCAAGTTTTCTTGAAAAAAAATGAATTGAAAGGAATTTGCAACAACAATTAGTCATCTACGTTAGCTTAAAAGATTTAAAAGTCAAAAGCCTTAAAAGGCTTTTTCTTTAAATTGATTTCATGAAATGCACAAAAAATAAATAATTTTTTATGAAAATGTTATAAAAATTCCTTTTTCAATCTATTTTAAATTCATTTTATTTAATTTCAATTCAGATTAGTTTAAAATATATATTTTATAAATATAAATATATAAATATATATATATATATATAGTTTAAAATATATATTTTAATATTTAAAAATATTTAAAATAAAATTAATGCGCTTAATTTTGAATTTTACTAAATGTTTGCATATTTTGATTTAAATAAAATTTTATCAACAAAAATTTGATATAAAACGTTGTTGATATATTTTTGGCTATCAATTTTTCAATAAAATTTTTGTTTATTTGTAGTCAAAATTGTTGATAACACTGATAAAGTTTATCATAAAATTTAGTAAAAATTTTCTAAAAATTTCACAAATGTTACAAAACAGACCAATAATATGAATAAAGTTTACCGTATTCTTTACTACGTATATTTTAAATTTATATACTCAGTCATAACTATTAGTTTCTATTAGTTTATAATAGAATTGCAAAATTTGTAATTATCGCGGTTAATAATGGTGTAATTTACCAATGCCAAATAATAAAATTATGGATTTCACCTAAGGGTATATGTAATCTGAGGAATTCATACTTTGGATTATTCTATATGATTTTATCAATTTTATCTTTTCTGCATTTTATTTTTTGTTATTTTTTATTATTATAATAAATTATTTACATTATATTACATTATTCTGTTAATATTAATTATGGAATATATTTAATGTGTTTAAAAATGATTTCCTCATCAAATTTATTATTTTTTCTAAGAGCCATTTCTCGCTCCACTAATTTGTTGTATCAGACAAATTTTGCTAGGAAACACTTGGATTAAAAGTACAGGTTGATCGCCTACGTCATCTATCGCTTAGATTTTTAAAAAACTAGCATCGACGCTCCGAAATAAGAGCAACAACCCACTGAGCCATTCTACTCGCACTAAATTAGCAATAATTAATTAAAAAGTGAAAGGAATGAGAGCCACCACATTCGGCGAACAAAGGAAGTTTAAATTATTTAATTTAAAAATGTAAAAATTCAAAAAAACTAGTTTCTAATCCACTATTTCATTTCAAGAATAATCGCTAAATTCACGTACGATAGATAAATAAAATTATTTCTTTTACCATCTCGAAATAATATTTAGTCAAAATGATTTGCTTTGATTGAATATGGGTGGATGGAGAAATTCGAAGGTAAAACAAGTATTGAAAGACGACGACGACGACGCATCAAAAAGGCGAAATTTTTATCTCGATAAGAAAATTTAGTCAAAACAAACCCCGTCTTATAAAACTATTATTACTATCGTTTCAAGAAGAAATTTCATACTAGTGGTGGAACTTTTATCGGAAAATATGAAATTTCGGATTTTTTTGCACTTTTTTTGCACCGGAAAAACGACAAGTACATCGAGAAAATATTTTATCAGAAATATAAATGCAAATATTAATATAAATATTAATGATAAATATTATGGTCATACGACATACAAGATACATAATGCGCATGCACATGCAATTACAATTCTAAAAAATGGAAGCGAAAGCAAATCCAATTGATGGAAGAGGAAGTAGTGCTTGAACTTAATAGAGGTTAAGCAGGATAAAATGGGGATATCAACTTAAATTATTGCGGTGAGAGTCAGTAGCTTAACTTCTGACATCAAAGTAAATCTATCATTCAACTCCGTCTGGTTTTGCCAGCAAGTGATTCCCTTGCAAAAATTTATAATCGCACCAACAGTGCGAAACCAAACCAGAACCAGAGATGGTGATCATTAGCCATTTTTCACACATGGATGCCAGAATTAATTCAAAATGACTCAGATAATAATTATATTTCGTATTTGTATTTTAACTAATGACTTTAATTATTATTTTGAAAAACATGATTTATGACCAGCTTATTTGATGGCTTATCTAAAGTACCAATTAAATAATAAGTGGTTAACATTCTGGTCATGCTAACTCTTGGCTGTAACCTTTTATTAAAAGAGTTACCTGGCATTAAAGTACAGATGTACAGATAGGCCAGCATCACATGGATTTTTTCTAATACTCCGTGAATAAAAAGATTCCTCGCCTCTTAGCTCTAAGTTCATTAAATCACAAATGCTCCACTCGGTGCCAAATGCTTCGCTGTGTTCGCTTAGAATATTTTATATTCTATATATTCTAATTCTGATTTTATATATTCTAATTTTATTTTGCATATTTTATTTGTTTATATTCAAATCAACTGTTTACTTGATTTTTCGTTTCGCTATTTTCAAATTTTATTGAACAATACTAATAAATTATTTTTTTCAAATTTCGCTTGAAATTTTATTTATTTTACTCGTTCTTATAGATTTTTTGAAAAATTGAACAAATTTTACTTTTTTTTGTTTGATACTGATTTGTGGCTAAAATTTAATATTTTAACGCCGAACTAATAATTTTTGTGAATTCTTTTTTTGTTGATACTTACATTGCATTTTCATAAAGCTTAATTTTGTTTAATCGGATCAAATAAATTCGAGGAACTCCCATCATAAATTTTACTTTTAGATGTCAAAATTTTATTGAAATCTTATTAATAAAAACCTATTTTGCTTAATTACTTTATAACAAAATTTTGTTTTTTGAATAAAGCAGTTTAAATCATTTTTTTTATAAAGAAAATAGAATGGACCTAATATTCGAATGATCAGTGACATAGATTATTATTACATCAGGCATCAGGCATCTGACAGTATCGTCGAAAAATTCGTTGCTGATAATTCCGCATTTATCACTTCTGGCCTCAAGTAACTTCGTAGTGGAAGTTTTTCAGCCTAATAGTCAACCTCTAATAGTGAGCAACGACTACACGAAGCTAACCAGAAATACTGAATATTGTCAACCACTTCCCAATTACTGTTTAACTTCTTTGGAACAGCAATCGTTACTCAAGCTTTTATTATTTCTGCATTATATGGTAGCATAGTAGACGAGTGCATAATTTTTTTAAAAGAGTCATTTCTGGTTAGGCTCACTGGGTTTGTCAGGCCAGGGTGTTCTGTTCCCCTAGCGATGAAAGTACAGGACTTTCTGTCGAACTATAGGAATGCCATTAAATCTAGACGATGTCGACAGATTATGCACTTTTATCGCCTAATGTATTTTTGATATTAATTCTAGCTGTACTAACATAAGCCTGATTAGAAAATAAGGGCTAATCACTTATTTTATTCTACTTCCAGAAGCTTATCTTTTTCTAGATATTTCCTTCAAAACTAGAAATTTTTATTGAAATAGTACGATTTTTTTATGTTTTCTGGAACGAAAAGCTAAATTATGACCATGTCACCATTTGGTTCGCTTCCATGCAAAAAATTTGTTATTATATCTCTAAGTAAAGAATAAATTGTGCCTTTTTTGAGATTTTTCGTCGTTTAAATTAATTCCTAATTTCTTCTCCAATTTTCTTTATTGTTCATTCTCAGTTTCTTCATTCTCAATTTTCTTTACTATGTCAATCATACTTAACCATAGAAACATTTCCGCCAATTTATATTACCTTAAATAGTCAAAATACTTCGCAGAAACGAATAGCGATTTTGCAAAGTAATCCTTTCATCATAAATTTTTTTTACTACTCCAATTATTTTTATTGTATTAATTTTTTCTGAGAATTTTCAACATTCAATATTTTTAAAATTTTGAAATGAAGAATAATTTAAGAAATTAATGGAATGTCAGTAATATTTTGCTTCTGCAAATTTTATCACGGAATTCATCAATAAGTTTTAACATTTTTTTCATATTGTTCCTCATTTAAACATTTTATTCTTTTAAAATTCACCTGGAACTCTAACTCTAATCTCACCTTATTAGGTTCTCTCTTCTATGAATGCTCACCATTATTGGTTTCGTTTCATTCCTTAGCTGACAAGGATGAAAAATTTGAAACCTTTCAATACACTAATAGAAAATTGGTTGACAGTTTTTTGTAAATTAATAACAAATATAGCGAATTTGTTCGAGAGAATTTTACATTAATCAAAATACGTGCGTTTTAAACGTGAAAATTACAAATCTGATTTATTATCAGTTAGAGTTTAATTTGGTCACTTATCTAGTGATAAATAAAGATTTAAAGAATTTTGTTGATGAAATGACGGGCTATATGGATTATGCGAATTATTATCACTTTATTTTCTAGCAATTCTGTTTCTAAAATATTACGTTTTTATGAAAAATAAATTTTTACTTTCTTCTTTGAAAAAATGAAAGAAAAATTTAATATTTAATTTAATCAATTAAATATATTTTAAGATATCTTTGTTTTTTTTAAACCAATAAATTTATAAATTTAATTTATAAATTTATAATTTTTATATAAATTTATAATATAATTTATAAATTTATAATTTTTGATAAATCGTTGTGGTGGACGAATATGATGGGAAATGAGACACAGTTAAACTGTTGTGACTGTTGTAATATATATAAAACTATCGATGGAATAGCAATAACTATTATTATTTGTTTTTATTATTATTGGAACTTTTTGGCAAATAACTTTCAATTGAAAATTATTTTCAAATTAGGGATTTTTTTTATCATAACAAGTTTTCTTCTTCATATGACAGCACTTTCTGGTTTGATTTGTGGCATTGGCTATTATGTCGAGGTAAGCTCGCAAGGATTCACTTGGGGATATAAGCAGCGATGAGCACCACCCGGGTTTTTGATAATAAATTCACTCCATGGGAAAAATTTATGCGCTGAGGCTTTAGGAAAAACAATATAACATTCTACTCCTTTAAGCACCAAATTCAATGAGCGAAATTATAAGCTGCAAATTCAATATGTCTTAAGATAGGGCAAATTTCGTCTCTCATTTCATCATATTTTGTTGAGAAAATGCTATTTTATAAATTTCAACAACTTTTCTAAGGATCATTTTTGCCATTCGAGAATGTGTTTTAATAAATGTTTACCGAATTCGACGACATCACTTAGAACATTGTAGATTTCTCTAATCTTTTTTCAATATTATTTATAATTTTCGATATATATTTAGCAATCTTTTCTTAGTGAACTTTTTTTACAAAATTCGTTTTTGGCCAATTTTGGTTGCCAAACAATTTTCAACTGATGAAATGTCAAATTGAATGTCAAACGTTAAAATTATTATTTATTAATAAATAAATGATAAATATTCTTGTAAATTGTATATTCCCGACTGAAAGCCTAAACTTTCGGCTTAATTCATTAAAAACTCGAAAAACCTTCGAACTTTATGGAAAGTTGTTGAAATTCATTTAAATAAGTGGTTATCGCCCACCATTTCTGGTTCAACTGGCTATTAGTTTGGTTAAAAATTTTTTCCACTTGGAGTCACTTGGTGATAGAAGCACAGATGGGTTACTAGCATCATTCGGATCTTTTAATGATAAAATTAATCTCGCTGCCTGCAGGGATCGGTCCTCGGCTCCTTACTTTTCAGTACAATAATCTAAACCACTGTCCACTCGTTTATTAAATGAAATAAGTATAATTTTCATAGATTTGAATGATTTTAGTGATTAGATATGTTAAAATTCAAATTTAGAAATTTTCTTCTTTTTACAATGATCGGAAAATTCTGAATTGTTAAATTTCTTCACTAAAGGAAAATTTTTAATGCTTTTTTTTACGAAATTGCATTCATTTGTAAATTTTTTTTAAAAATCGAACGACAACAATTGAAAAATTAAAATTAATTTACAGACAATTAATAAATTTTGATAAACTTGAAAAGATCACTTATGTAAGTTATTTATATATACGTTTAAAAAAAATTTTTTTTAAATTTTTCTGAGAAAAGCGTAAAAATTTTGTAATTTTGTACTAATGTAATTATATATACATATATTTTTTTTAAAGAGTCCTCACCATTACTGGTTAAATTCGCTCCACTGGCTTGTCGCATTGGGCAATAAGCCAGGGAGTCCCTTGATGATAGAAATGCAGCTGAGTCGCCAGTATCACCTGGATTTTTGTATAGGTTCACTCCTGCGGGGAATCGAACCTATATTCTTGTTCTCTATATAAATATATTAAATTAACTAAAGAAAACGAAACGATCAGGAAGTGACTCATTATTTCTGGTAGCTAGCTCTTCTAGCTATTAGTACGATGAGAAATTTTTACTAGAAGTCAAAAATGGCATAAAGATAGTCAACAGATCATTTATCAATAATAATCTATCTGCATAATTTTATATTCAACATATTATGGATATTATTGAATTATCTATTGAAAATTTCTTATACTTAAATTATATAAAAAGTTTTTTCAATGCTTTTATTAAAATATAAATTATGCCGAAAGAAATATCCCTATTAATGTGATTTTTTTCTTAAAGGTATTACGAACTCGCATTAAGATGCAATTTTTTTTGCATTTTTAACATTTCTTAGCTTTTACGGTTTTCTTATTGTTAATATGTATTTGGTTATTGGATATTAGCGTAGAATTCTTCAAGAATTTTTCTATTTTATTAAAATTAGTGAAAGGGATTAATAAGAATTCGGACTATATTTCTAATAAAAGGCTTTAAACTATCTTTTAGGCTATTTATTTATTTATTGAAAAGCAGCCAAGCAGAGCGCAAACGCCATATGTTTGTATTAATAACAACAGTTAAAATAACAAATAATAAGAATTGACAAAAAAAATTAACAATTTAAAGAGGAAATAAAGAGGAAATTACAAAATAATAATAAAATAATAGAATATAGTACAATTCGAAATAACTATAATCGGATGGTAAAAATCGAGATTTCACATTTCCTGCATCATATGAACATTTTAAATAATATCATAAATGATATTAATACGACGAACTGACAGAGAATCCAGGTTATATTGTAGTTTTCTTTTATAATTAAAATTGCAATTAGGAGAGAGGAATCGTATAAAATATTTTTCGAGTCTTTCAATCATTTAACTAGATTTACGATATCTCGGGGAGTAATCTGTAGTATTGTGGTTGATAAGTGGGACGAACGCTTTGCTCATTTTGATAAGAAAATCTTCAGTTTTGTTCTTAAACGAACGAAAGATAAAATTTGGTATTTTTGAGGATTTCTTTACTATGGTTCTGCATTGAAGGTAAGAATCGAGATTTTCATCCATGATTATTCCAAGATCGGAAATATGTAAGATTCTACTGATTATATTACCATTACTAAAAAAATTAGGAAAATCGAAACCTTTAGCATTGATATGAAGAACGCTACATTTTTTTTTATTTGAAACCTTTTTTTATTAGGCTATTTTAGACCATTTGAAAACATTTATTTTATTACGCATTATTAGGTTTATTAAATTTTAATAATTTACACTGTTGTGTTTTTTAAAAAACTCACCACTAAGAATATTATCACTGGAATTTCAAATTTAAGATAAACTCTTGAATAAAATCGCTTTTCTTTTTTCATTATTTTTATTTATTTCGATTTATTTCGCCGTTTTATAGAATTTCTTGGTCCAGAATTTTTTTATCGCTTTATGCGAAAATTTTTCAAGAGCACAAAATTAGCAGTAGAGATTTCTACTGGTTAATTTGCGAATTCTTTTTGATTGAAGGAAAAATGACTAATGATTTTATATCATTTTATCCCGAATTATCGTATATATTTGATCTCAGAGAGTATTTATTGTCTTTTCTTTTAATATAAGGTCGTATCATTTTATTTACTCTATTACTCTGGTCAGCGGAGAGGAAGGGGAAATGGAATGGGGAAGGGGAAGGGAAAATGGGATGATACCTGTTGTTTAATTCAACATAACATCTGTCAGCATTTGTTAATTCTTTAAAAAAGTGTTTATAAGTTCGTTCATTCATCACATTTTGATTTTAAATAGTATTGATTTTGTTTGTTTAAAAACAAATTTTACATATTAAAGTTCATCTTTCAAAAATCATCATTTCGAGCTGTAATTTCTCGACCTTTTTAAAGAGGATATTACAGTTCAAGCTGATATTGCAGACAAGTTTATTTATTTATTTATTGAAAACCAGCTAAGCAGAGCGACAACGCCATGTGCTTGTATAGTTAAAATAACAAATAATAATTAATAATAACAAAAGGAAAAAATATGACAAAAAAATTAACGATTGAAAGTGGAAATTACAAAATAATATAATATAGTACAATTCGAAATAATTGTATCATATATAATCGGATGATAAAAATCGAGATTTCACACTTCCTGCATGATATGAACTTTTTAAATAATATCATAAATGATATTATCATCTAATCTTTTTTTAAAGATAACCTAAGGATGACGCACAAGCTATATCGTTCGGTAATTTATTATAAGTGACCTATCTGATAAGAATTTGATAAGGAAATTTTAAGAATAAAATTCATTGTTGAAATACTTTAAAACAATAATAGTAATTTTATTTTATTTCTGAGACTAACTACTGCTACTGCTCATGAAATTTCACCAAATACATAAACCCAAATAGCACAAATAGATTCCCTCATGCATCTACCACTTCGCGCAGGAACGCTGAAAAAACAATTGGAATTTGATATTCAAAAAGTAAGAAAAAATAAATGCCTCTTTTCTCTTTGATTTTACGCTTTTAATATTTTTTTCAAAATATTGATTCGCGGAAAAAAGAAACGAGCGAAACGAAAAATTTTTCTAAAAAAAACAAAATATTTATTTTATTTTATTCATTTTTTATAGTTTAATTGGGGGGAAATAAATATTAATTATGAAAAATTTTTCTTTTCAAAATCAATTTTTGTTTAATTTCAAACTTTTCATTTTTCAAAAATAATTTCCTAAAATATTATTTTTATTATATTTAAAATTAAAATTAAAACTACGAATTTTCGAGGAGAGTGAAATCATTCTTTACATTGTTTTAGCTGTATTGAACACAGTTATTATGGTAGTTTTGAGAATTTTAAATATTGTAGTTTTTTTTCCGTAGTTTTGGTCGTAGAAGAGCCGCCGAGCAGTTGTTTAGGTTATTGGCTCTCGCATCAAGGATCTCTTCTTCGGATCAGAGTTAAATTTGGAGCCATCAGGGAGTGGTGCCAAAGACCTATGTGATTTATTTCTATTTTTCTACAACTTCTCAACGAAAATTTCTCATCATACTAATGAATGGTGTAAATCTAATCAGAAATGGTAGCCACTTAAGTGATGTTTCGGTACCATTTTTTTTATTTCTATGCTGAATTTAATTAAACTTGGTTTATATGATTCAACATTAAAAGGAATAAGTGCAATTCTCTGTTGTTGATTGTATTTTAAGAAAATAGGAGGGCAACACATTTTTTGGTATTTGTTTTTGTTAAAAAAAGGCTTAAAAAGTTATAAATAAAACAATCACTCACTTTATTTGATGTAAAAAGATGAATTTTATTTTAATTTTCTTTTTATGTTTATGTATATATTTAATAATAATATTTATGCAGTAATAATTTGATAAATTCTCAGTTTTTTGGTGTTTACTGATTAAACACTTATGCTTCCATCATTGACGAACGAGCGGTACATTAGCCGAGTTATATGCTGCAGTCGAGTTATCGTTGGATTTCTGTCTACTAGTTATTAAAAGCAAAATGGAAATGGAGGTGATTTTACGGACCTATTTCTGTTCCCAGGCGGCTCTGTGATGAATGATTTTCATCCTAATAGCGAGCGGAAGCAATCAAACTAGAATTGGTGATTGCTATTAAGAGAAGAGAGAAATTATCACATGATTTATCGGTTATATGCATGCATATTGAAATAATTTTAAACTGATGTAGTCATTAATAGTTTTTCATATATATTTAAAATGTTGTTGGAATAGGATTTAATCCGCTTTTATAGATCAGTTGTTTTTTTCATGCTTAAGTTTATGTTTACAGTGAAATCGATGTTTATGTATCGAAACTGTTTTTTTTTAGGCTTATCAGATTTACTAATGAAAATGTCCTGAAATATAAAAATTAAGCCTTTTTTTTGATTTTCTGGCTTATTCTAATTCAATGCATTGATGGAATGGCCGAACATTATATTCACATTCAATTTTTTCCTTCTGTTAATGGCTAACGACTGGCCAAAAGAAATAAAGAAGGAATTCCGCTTCATACATGAAGTTTTTAAGAACTCGGCTTAAAACTGACTCTTTGCCTCGGATGATTCTTTTAAAAATCGTATTTTTGGATAGCAATAAGTTGTCTTTTTATGCGCAGAATCACTGCTGGTAATGTTATCCATGAACTTTTTATGGAATAACCGAGTTATATACTGCGGTCGAGTTATCATCATGCTCCGCTACTGTCATTTGAGTTATTAAAAGTGAAATGGAGGACCTATTTCTATTTCCAGGCGGCTGTTTGGTAAACAATTCTCATCCTAATAGCCAGCGGAAACAATCTTACCAGAAGTGGTGATTGAAATTATCACATGACTTATCAGTTATTCGCAAGCATGTTAAAGAATCAAAATAAATGTGGCAAAAAGATATTAGATGATATAAATAAATTCCTAAGCGGCTATTGCTTAGCCTTTTAAAATCATTTCGTCTTTTTTTCAAAAAAAAAAGAAATGACGAGATTTCACTGAATTAGGGAAATAAAATATTTGAAGTCCTTTCTTCTCGTAGTCACTATTCTATTTTAGTTGCCTCAAACGGCTATTAAAATGCGAACTCTTCTTCATCAGATAGAATTTCAGATGGACTGCAAGCACAGCCGCACATGAAAACCTATAAATAAAGATATACGGATTGTATGAAAATTTTTGGATATTCGAATAATATTGCGTATGAAAAATTGCGCTTGGTTTTCTTACGAGTATTTTTAATAATTTTTCTTGGATTATTTATTATGAATTTGTTTGCGGAAGAACTTCGGTCTTTTTGTTTTCCTCGAAATATTTAAGTTATAATTTTTTTTTGGATTATATATTATAAATTAAATTGTTTCATTTTTTTCTATGCATAACAATTTTTCATAAAAATTTACAACAATTTTTGTGGATTTTTCTCCATTTTAATTGCCATAGCCAGGATGTTCGCTATAAGAAAATAAAAATTATTAGTTCTCTTCGTTATAGCTTTTATTAAAATCTAATCACAATGTATGTGTCACAAGTGGCTAAACTAACTCCACTAGCTCCACTAACTGTTGTTGTTTAGCTCACGCCTGAGAATCATTCGGTGATAGAAATATAAATATAATGGATATGTTTACTCCTTAATATCAAATGTTTAAATGTTCATCAAATATTTTTCCAAATTTGCATTTAGTAGTTCATATGGTAGTAACGCCTAAAACTTGCAAAAATTAGTTAGACAAGTTTCTGCAATTTCAAAATTCAATAAAAGTCTAAAAAATTTTCACCAAAAGTACTTCTGATACTCATTTGATTTTTTGCGATTAATGTTCTACGAATTGAGCTAAATTTTGTTCATTTTCATCAATTTCTTATTTTTTGTAATGCAAATTGTAGCTAAATAGTGTGGCTTTCTAGCTAGAAGGCCCTCATTGGCTATGAGCACAATAAGAAATTTTTTGGCTGGTAATCACTTGGAGGTAGAAGTACATATATATGAATCCCATCACCGTTTGCTTTTCTCAGTTGGCAGATGGCATAGGTAAGACAGGTTTACTGCTACTAGAGATCAAGGTCGAATTGTAATCCTTAAAATAATAATCTAAGCAATTGCTTATTTGATAAAGCTGCACCTTCAAACTATATTCTCTGACCATTTATTTGAATATTAACACATTTGAAAATTAGCATTATGCAGTGAACTTTTATTAATCCATATATAATTATAAATCTAGTAAAAATCCCAATCATTTCTCCCGAATATTTCTTTGCTTCTACAAATTTTTAGTCGGCATGTCCCACACAAGCCAGTTTTATGAATTCCTTCATTCTTTCCCAACTATCAAGTTGGAATCAAGTTCCTTGTTGACCATAAATCTTTTTCGACATATGATAAATAAATGGAATTTATTTGTCGTCTTTTGAACCACCATAATCACATAAAAATATGAATCTGATTTGAATCTTAGTTGCTTAGATGCTTCGACTCAGACCGGGTATCATAGGTTTGATACCAAGAAAAAAAAAACTTTTCTATTATATTGACATAATCTGCTTTCGTATTCAAATTTTAGCCGAAGAAATGCATAATTTTCACTATCGTTGCAAACCAGTAGAATAAATAATTCGATGTTTCTTGCTTCCACCTGTGTAATTATTTCAAGAACATTATGAATTGCTTGAACAATTATCTATAAAACTCTTCATTCCTTATTTTCTACCCCTTGCTTCTAATAAATAAAGCCTCCAGCTGATTAATAGGTTAAGGCTATTTTGCCAGAGAGTAAATTGAGAGTAAAAACAGAGATATTGAAGCATTTCTAGTATCAACCAGCATTCCTTACAGTACTTTACTTTTTTTTATTTTTATTTTTTTAGCAGATTTCACTTGAAAGGGTGGCTGAATTTTTTTTCTTCAAAAATAATTTGAATAATTCAATAATAATTAAAAAAAAATATTTATGTATAGTGGTAAACAAATTAGAATAAAGAAAATAATCACAGAAAAATATGAATCTGATTTGAATCTTAGTTGCTTAGATGCTTCGATTGAGACCGGGTATCATAGGTTTAATACCAAGAAACAATGGAAAAGTGCTAGAAATCTTTGGTACTTCTATTTTCAAAAGACTCTCAAAAGGCGCTAAAAGGGCTCAAATTACCAGTGGAAATCAATAATAATGCGTTTTATTAAAATAAGATTTGCGAATCTGATTTTTTTGCTGATAACGTATTATTATTAAACTTTCGGGACTAATTTATCCTTTTAATTTCTAATGCATAAGAAAATAAATACATAATTGAAACAATAAATATTTTTTGAAACCTATGCTAATGAATGCATGGAATATTATTAAAAGCGCTCAATTAGTATCATAATTTTAGGTCAAATTTAAATCCAACAAGAACTAATGGTCTAAAATTACTAAAACTTATGTGTAAAATTAAACTAAGGATTTCTTTATTCGTAATATTAATCACTGGAATAAACCACCGAACGATATAGCTTGTGCGCCATCCCTAGCTATCTTTAAAAAAAATTAAATAATATCATTTATAATATTTGAAAAGTTGAAATCTAAGGAAGTGTGAAATCTCGATTTTTACCGTGCGATTATAGTTATTTCAAATTGTACTATATTATATTATTTTGCAATTTTCTCTTTATTTCATCTTTAAATTGTTTATTTTATTTTATTATTATTTTTTTATCATTAATTCTTATTATTTGTTACTAATGCAAGCACATGGCGTTTGCGCCCTGCTTGGCTGGTTTTCAATAAATAAATAAATAAATAAATCTCAGCTAAAAAATTTTTGTTGCTAAAAGCAAATAAAAGAAGGAAAATTTAAAAAAATAAGAGTTTTTCGTTCAATTAATTGATTTCGATTAGATTTTTAATGAGATTTTTTAATAATTTATTGCTAATAATTGATATTTAAATTTAAATTTAAAAAGTGGATTTCGATACTACCTAAACCATTAGATCGAATGGATAGTGACTTAGATTGATTATCGTATTTGAGAAATAAGGGTTTCCATTTTTAAACAGGAATAAAGCCGTCATTACGAATACGAGTAGTGTTGGCAACCTATCTTTGCTTTTATCATCAAGTGACTTGAAAAATGCCAGTAGAGCCCTAAATACTAATGGTGAAAGCTAACTGCTTATTTTCTTATCATTGTAGTGACTGTGAATTAGAAGATTTGTAATAGTTCCCAAGTATAAATGAATATGAATAATAATATATCATAAGGATGAGGAGTTTCTATGTAATTATCCCTTTAATAATTAATTAAACAACTATCGCGATCGCGATTACATAACCAACTTAGAACAATTAGCCATTTCATTTATTTGCCATATGGAATCATTTGAATCCACTTTTCTTGTTTATTCCTTTTTTAAAAGCATTTCTGCTTTGGCTGGCTTCATTGGTTACTTAAAGAGGGCACTTTATATAGAAGGTACTTTAGTAGAAGTCTCTCTCTACGTCGATCAGAGGAATGAATCCATTTTAACTAGAAACTATTTGCCATTGCAGTGATACATTCATTAGTTGAGGCAACCATAACTTATCACTTGACCATCTTTATCTATTAAAAATGGATTCATTTTCTGCTTCTGTTACGAAATTGTCGACAAACTGGGTTATAATATAAATTATTATTTAACTGAGTTATGAAGGGCTTTGATTTTTTAACTATTAAAATGGTTAGAATTTTTGTCAATTAGCTGTAGAAATGCGCCATCATCATATAGGTTTTCTGGTGATAGGTCCACTCAGATCTATTCAGGTCGGAGCTGAAAGTTAAGCTCAACAACAAGATGATAGTTAACCACTCGTCTCCCATCTTATTCTTTAAAAAAATGAATATTCTACGAAATCTTATAATTTTATGTGTTTTATTAAATTTCTATTGAAAAAAATAAATTTTTCATTTTTAAATTTATTATAATATTTAATTTTAATTGATCGAAATATGGAAATCTATTGAAAAAAATAAATTTTTTATTTTTAAATTCATTATAATATTTGATTATAATTTATCGAAATATGTGTCTACGTGTATTCTTGTTTTTTTCTATTTTTTTAAAAATTTCAGCAATAATTAATTTAAATATATTAGAAAATCAACCGACTATGGCAAATCTTCGATAACCAAATTATTATTATTTTTCCACTCTTTATTAATAAAAATAAATATGCGAACCGAAAAAAATTAATTAAAAAAATTGAATGATCCATAAAACCTATTAATCGTAATATAAAACTGCTCGAAATTGGCTAAATTATGATAATAATAATATTAATAATAATAAATAATATTATTAATATTAATAACAAAAACAATAACGAAATAATAATAACGATAATATAATTTTTTAAAAGCACTCATAATTATTCATCAGGCTCGCTCCACTGGCTTGTCGGATTAGACTAAGGAATATACCAGGTACTCCGTTGACCATAGAAATACAGGTAAGCTGGCAGCATTACTCGGTAATAAAATTAACAAATAATATTATTATTAATAAACATCTCTGGAATAATTTTACTGGAATTCAGTGAAAATTTTTTTTTCAGTATTTTTTCAATATTTCGATTTTTAATGGCAATTATAGTTTTAAAAATAAAAAAATTTCATTCTCATTTTGCTTCAGTTTTTACTTAATTTATCAATTATTGTAGATTTTTTAAGAAAAAAAATTAGTAAATTAATGTTAATATTTTTTTTTCGACTTTATTTCAACTAAACTGAAAGTTCAGTTAATGTTTAATGTTGTACTGAACATAGCAAAGTACGCATTGTATTGGATTATCTATTACTAAGAGCTGCTCAATTTAAAGCTTTCTCGCTAAGGGCTGTCAATGAAGCTGTTAAGCTATTAATATTGTTATTTGAATCATTGACAAAATTTTAAAGGATTTAAGTTAAGCAACACAGTTATCATGAAAGTTCTAATTGATAAGATATTCGCATCTATTGCATTATTAGCAGAAGCAAAAGAAAACAAGAAGCAAATTCTTTTAGTTACTAAAGTACTATTTTACTATTGCCGAGGCAAAATTTACGAATGCTGACAAAAGCAAAGAAAAGAACTTGGAATGATAGATAATATTTCGACGAGTTTACTTTTACTTTTCGCTTTTCGTTCCATTTGAATAAAAGGGTATTTTCACGTGTTTTAGTTCATCGATTTTGCATATTAACATTTATTAAATTACCTTTTTAAATGAATTTTCAATTAATAGAAATAAATTTTATGGATGAATTTATGATATCTATTATTTTATATAATAAAAATAATAATTTTATGTGAAACGGCGAATTAAATACGTCGCTTTATTCGAATGAAAGCGACGACAACTGAGAAAGCCTTAAGCAATTGCTGACGGTGGAATGTGCGCACGTTCCGTTCCACATTTTATTGTATTTTATTCAACAAATGTTCTTTGCAACTTGTACAATATTTAAGTATCATTTCGCGTCTTATTTAATTCAAATTTTATTTGTTTTATTTTCTTATTTTAAATTTTAAATTTTATTTGCATTGATTAATTGATAAATAAATTAATATTTTTTTAATATTAATATTTTTGATAAATTTTATTTTATTTCGCAATTTTCATTTAATTTTATTTCTGCTTAAGCGATCTCAACGAAATCGGTTTAGATTGCTTTTTGACGCATTATTTACTTATCGAAATAATATTCAAAAATATATTTTAATTAATCGAAAAAGAAAAATTCGTATTTATGATTTTTTTTCCTTCTATTTTTCTCTTTAAATTATGCTAATTTTAAAATTTTTGGTGCTACCCATCCAACTGGTACTGGGCAATTGTCTGTACTTTTATTCCCAAGTGGCTCTCTGGTGCAAGGATCTCACCTTATTATTTAGCAGTGTTAGCTAGTGTTAAGCTAGTCACATTCACAAGTACGGTTTTTTTAGTTCAAAGCTTTGTCCAATTCTTTAAAAATGGTATGGGACAGTTGTGCTAAGTAAGATTTTTCTTAGATTATTATTTCAAACATGGTTTTGTCCATGCTATAAGCAAGTATATGCAAACCTACCATTAAAAGTCACGTTGAATTAATACTGGTGATCTAGCGATGCTTTAGATTCTCTTTTGGCATTGGTGAAGTATAGTGTTGTGAACCAATAATTAGCTCTTAACACTTAATTTATTTTATATGGAAATCATTTTAAAAATTTTAGTAATTTAGCTGTTATAATAATTAGTGATAAGTTTTTATTTTTTATTTTTTTGCACAAGGAATCATTTGAATAATTTTAATTCTCAAAGAAATGAAAAAACATATTGTTTTGAGGAGAAAATTTTTTGCGAAGCTTTTATGGTGCAATAAACGAGAAGAAAGAATTAAATGAATAAAATAGAAAATTTTTTCCTTGGTGTAAGTGATTTTTTTTTCATTTAACCAAAAATTAAAAGAATTTTCATGAAAAGAAAAGAAATTTTTATCGAAAAAAAAGGTGAGAAACTTTCTTGTTCTGTCTGCTAAAAGTTGTATTATGTTATGCTTTCATGCAATTTTTGTCAGTTCGTTTTTGTATGATTTGTATGATCATCGGCGCTTAACTTTTGTCTTCAAAGAACATTTATCGTTTATAATTCGCATGATTATCAATTATCTTCCTAATAGTGCTCGGCTTTTGTCATCAAATAATATTCATCCCATTTATTGTATATAATTCTTCGCTTTGAAAAAAAAAACGCAAAATTGTTTTCTATCTTTCTTTCGAACCTCGATAATCTTAATTTTCAAGCAAAAATGAAAAGATTTTTCATGAAGCCAACTCTTTTCATCAACGTCGTCATAGTCCTATTTATATTAAAAATTTATAACGAGGCGAATCAACAATTATGAAAGATTTTATTGTTCTTTATGTTTATTTAAACTTGCTGAATTTTCGTTGAATTATTACTGCAAATTTTTAAGTTTTATAGTTTTCCTTGAAAAGTAAAAAACTTTGCTAATTCCGTTTCTTATTAGTCCAACAGCACTTATCATTTCTAGTTTGGCAGACTCCACTGTCTATAAAGAAGGCTTTAGCGAGAGATTGTGGGTAAAAATAGATTTTCTCGATTTCATTTTTTTTGGCAATTTTACTTTCAACGAATTTGAATATGAATTAAACCTGTGGATATGGCTTGGCCCTAATCAGAACAACATAGTCCACTCGACCAGTACGCACCCTTTTAAATCAGCCTTTTTAGATATTAGCAATTTCTTATGGTTAGCATTAAATGGAAAAATTCGAAGGTTTTTTCATCATTTTAAAGAAAGCAATAAAATAAATATTTCAAAAAGACTTCGAAGAAAATGGATTTATTGAAACATCAAAATTTGAATTTTTCGCCAATTGACGTAATTTCATTTCATTTCACAAATATTCCAGCCTTTATCAAGTTATTGTTCAATTTATTAATGGCATGTTTATTCTCAAGAAATAAGAATATGAAAATGGATTAAATGATTATTACTCGCGGCAAATTTTTCTTAATTTTACCATAGAAAAGGCAAAATAGCTGTGTGGATATCGCATAGAATATCGTCTTGAACGTTAGAGATTTCAACCAACCTTGCTTCGAACAAAGGAAAATCTATCATAAAAATCTGTATGACTGACGACATAGCTATAGTAACTGAAGCAAAAATGAAAAGCGATTCGCTGGCAAAAATTTTTTGGCAATTAGAAATCTTAAGCCTAACGAGAAATGAGTGCTAATTATTTCTGTATAGTCTTTCTAGAAATAAATTAATTTAATGATGATTCTCACTTCCTCTTATTTTTATTATTTGTGCACCTGTTTGATGAAAGAAAATGATAGGAACAAATGAGATTTTTTATGAATCGACACCCATTAAATATTTATCATTTTTTTGTTTTTATCATTTATCATTCGATAATCTCAATGCGCAGAAAATTTTCCTAAATAGTGATTTAGCTATTTATTTGGTTAGTTTGTTCAAATTATTCATTTTAGTAGCCAAATTCGTCTATTTTATGCAAAATTTTCTTTAGATTTCCCATATGTTTTCGAAATTAAGCGCCTACAGTTTCATAGATTAAAATTAAATGAATAGAAATTATATTGAATAATGAATAGGTGAAATAAATAAATACTATTGCATGTTGTTCGGTGGGTCCTTATGATAGAAAAATTTCTGGCGACGTTGGTCTAAGTGATTCTTCGAATCGAAATTACTTCACCAGCGAGTAGAAATTCGCAAATAGAAGTGCAGATGGGCTCTCAGCGCTAATCGGAACCATTAGATGTCATTCGAATGAGAGAAAAGTACAATGTTTTGATTGATGCTGATCGATGCGATAGATCAACCGATTCCGGAAGTTTAATCGTTTAATCTCTTCAAAACTTATATCAATCAAGTTTTTTCCGTGACAAAACTTACTAATATGATTTCTCTTCTTCTTCTAACAGCTCGCACCATTGCTCGTTTAGGTGACCACCAACGATTAGCATAAGATATTTGCGAACCTTTCGAGTTCCTTTTACTGATTTGATTCTTTTAAATTCTTAATTTTCTACATTTATTGTTTTTTCTTTTCTTTTCCAATTAAAATTTTTATTTTATATTTATTTTGGAATATTATTGAAGATAACTAAAAAAAACGGCAATAAGCATTGATTTTTTTGCTGGTAAATTAAACAAAAAAATTGCTATGGCATCTACAAATTTTCATTTCAAATATGTTTATTGATGGTGATATGGCGTGATGCTTAAAATTTCTCCTTTTTTAATTACATATTTCGTTTTTTTTCTCAAAATTTCTTTCGAAAAAAATATTTTCAATATTGTTGAAGGATTTTTTGTCAAAAATTTATGCACAATTATTGATATTATTATTAATATTGATATAATATTAATTATTAATATTGTTGTTAATATTAATATAGTAATAATTATTAATATTATACTATTATAATATTAATAATATTATAATATAATTATAATTATTATTAATATTAATTATTATTATTAATTATTAATGTTACGTTATTTTTTTAAAAACTTTTATTTTTTGTGAAATTGAAATATTAAAAAAATATTTTAAATTAACGTTCCGTTATTGCGGAAATTTCTTCATATTTCTTTAAGTCTTTTTTTAATGCAAAAAAAATGAGTATTTGGCAGGGTGGTTTATTGCTTAGATTAATATTTCAAGCGTCATAATCCACTTTTTTTCACTTTTTTTTGGGTTAAACAACCTGTGATTAAACCGGATTGCACTACTGGTGAAACACCTGCATTTCTGCCTTCAAATAATTTATTCCTCGGCAAAAATGCCTCAAAGCCTAATCGAGAAATGTCCATTTTTCTTTAATTTTATGCTAATCTTTCTTAGTTCTTTTGCTATTAGTTTTTTAAAAATGTATTTTACGACCGGAAGTAAGTGTTCGAACGATCGATTTGTAAAAATATAATATAAGTTAAAAAGTTAATACTTTTTTTAAATTTCTGTTTTTAAAAAAATTTCATGAAGTGGAAAATAGCGATTTTGTTTATTTATTTAATAGCTAGGCATGTAGAATGGCACAGTGGACTGTTGCTCTCGTTTCTAAACACAGTTGTTAAAGTTCCATTCCTATATCGCAGAGACAGAGTGAGTGTCCTTCAAAAATCCAGGGTGATGATCCATATGTGCTTTTAGTACCGTGTGACTCCTTGGTAAAATTTATATGGTTCCTACAAACTAACGAATTAAAAGTGAGCGCTCTAGAAAAATAAAATTAGCTGTGCTCCATTTGCAATCTTTTCTTGCTCTATCAAATTATTTTATTTCGGTAATATTTCAGAGATTTGGAACAAAGAACCATTTTTGCTTGTTAGGAAAAATATTTTCATATCTTTTTTTCTTTACAAGATTTGGTCCATATTTCGTTAAAGCAAGAAGTCAAGAAGAAAATGAATAAAATGGATAAAATAAATCCTTTATGATAGCAACTTCAACTTTTTAAGTATCGTTTTAAAATGATTATGCAAAAATATTTTTTGAAGCATTTAATTTTCTTTTAATTTTTTAATTTTTTTGCTCTAAAATTAGTGGAACTATAAAAAATATTGTAAATTTTCTCATTTTGTTGTTGAATATTTTCAAACTCAATTATTGATTGTTGTTTCTAGGATGTATGTTTATAATTAATATATTTATGATTAATGGATGCAGAGGAATCTAATTTATTCTTTAAAAATTTGAAGCTTGAAACAAAGAATAACCTAAAAAAAATAACGATTAACCTATCAGTTGTACAAATCAGGGATTGATTTTGCGAAGATTAGCGAATAATTTTTTTAATTCACCATTTTAAAAAGCGGCTAAACCAGTCTTCGATGAGAGAGGGCAGTTAGTTGAACGTTCGATTGCTATTGTTATATCGGGTAATAATAATAACAATGATGTAAAATCTAAATTGAACCATTTAATCCAGTTATAATCACTGCGATAGAAATGGCAGACTTGCTAGTTAACAATTTATCATTATAATCGCTAACAATGGTCAAAATGCGATGATATCTTTAATAATTATCAATTATATGGTCTTTTAAAATCTATTAAAATATTTTAATTATTAAAATAAATACTATTTTCCGATGTCCCATCATATTATTGTTATTGTAGGCATATAAGCGTTGAACACTAATAGCTCCAGAAACATGAATACGGTATGTTAATCAGCTGTTTTTCATTCATTCCTGATTTACAATTCATTTTTATTATGTTATTGTAATTCCATGAAACAGAGTGGTTGAGTCGAGGATTGATTCTCGATTCTTTTCTTCCGGGTGGTCGTTGGAGATTCTTCTTTATCTTTAATAATGAATGATTCTTTATTTTATCAGCGCGGTGGTCACAGGTGAGTAAATGCAGCAAACAGACCAGAAAACCAGAAAAGTGGAGTGCTATTAGAGAGAGAAAATGCTTTTATTTCAAATTTCTAAATTTTTATTTGATTAGGACAAGGCTAGCTGTTTATTTATTTGTGGTCATTTGGTTATTTCGAAGATTAATTTTTCTACTAAATTCACAAATATCATCGCGTGCACAATAAAGTGAGCGTAGGCAGAATATCGTAGGCACTGAGATGGGGTATTGAGATTTTCCATCAGTGTTGGCTTTTTTTTAGGCTTTGTTCACTTTCCTTCCTTTCATCAATTCAAAAAAAAATAAATAATATGAATTTATGCATGAAAAATTAGATAATTATTTATGATAAAAGAAAAATCCCCAATGCGACCATCCATGCTGAGCGTTCATCCATCACTGAAGCGTTTGTTGAGTCTTAAATTAGATTATGATTGCCATTCTTCTCGATCGAAAGTATCCATCCACTTTTTTGATTGAAGAGTACCATAATACCATAGTTTTTTTAACATTAATATGTATAAAAAATTTCAGGCTAAACTTTAATCGTTTTAGTGTCAGTTGTAATTTTTCAACTTTAGATTAATGTGTTTTCTTTAAAACTATAACGATTCATTAAATTATTTAAAAATTTTTCTACGATCAAAATTGAAGCAAAAATCATCGAAAAAAATTTCTTTTGCAAAAATTTTTCCATTTTATTTCTTTGCTTCTTAATGCATTTGAAAATTTATAGGAAGCGTGATAGATAAAAATTTTCAAATTGCTCTTAAAACATAAATTGACGACTTTTCAAAAGTATTTCTACTGTATTAATTATTAAATAAATTATCAACACTAAAACATCTATTTTTTCTTCTTCTAAAAAACATTCCGGCTCGGTTGACTGTATTGGCTGCGAGAACGGAATTCTTTAGAAATTCTTTAGAAATTCCTAGACATTTAGGTATTTGCTATTTGGTTGGTCAACATATTATGAAACAAATAAATTTGCATTTTTTGAAGAATCTTTTTTTATTTTATTATTTATAATTTTATAATTTTAAATAATAATGAATTTTGAAATTTCGTTAATAATGCATTAGAGCTGTAAGCTAATTTGAGGTGTTTTTTTATGACTTTATAAATAAATTGGCAGAAGCGGATGGTTATAAAAAAAATAAATTCATTTTTCCTGAAATTATGACGTTTGAATTTAGCAGGATATAATTCTATATTTAGTAATTGTTCATCGAATAGAAAAAGCATATGCTGCCTTCTATCGTCAGCATTGTTAATTATTATTTATCTCATTTATTTATTTGTCAAAATAATTTTTATATAAATTTGTTTAGAAACGAATATAAAACAAGCAAAGTCGTTCGCCATTCATTATACTTCGAATCATTTTTTTTATTAATCAACATTTCTTAAAATTAAATATTATTATTTTTTTTTTGATTTAATATTTAGCATTCAATCACTTAAAACAATTTTTTAAGTGTCAGTTTCATTATTATTTTATTATTATTATTAATTATAATTATAATTATAATTATAATAATTATTATTATTAATCATTGTTGCTAGTCATTTTTATCCATTTCGTATTTTAAATTCGTTTATCTAGAAACGAAAATGAAATATCTCTATTTTTGTTGTATTCATAAAATCTATTACATATATATATATATATATATTATATTTGATTAATATCATATTTGCTTAATGATCTTTGATATGGAAAAGCTCGGCCATGCCATTGACAATTATTATGCTTTAAAAGCTAATTTTGAAGGACATTGGACAATTAACGCTGTGCTGAGTTCAAATGGTGATTACCTTCTTCTTCTAGCTATCTATATAGCTATTATGATGAGATCTATTCATTAGATAGCCAACTGGGAATAGAAGTACAGATTGATTCCCAAAATTTCAATTTCACTTATTTTATTCCTATTACTCCTGTAAAAAATTAGAACTCATGATTAATTTTTGTTGAAGTAACATCATTCAACCTTTGACTGCCTTTGATAAGTGATGAATAATTACTCTTTTGTTACGTTTTACTGGTTTTTTTGAATAAATTTGCATGAAATATGCCAATAAATTATCAAAATTATTGCAAAGGCTGAAAGATTTTTATTTATAAAGATTCATTTTTATTCTTCACTTCATTATTTTGCAACTATTTTCAATTTTTTGATTCGAATAGCTTTTGCATTTTTTGTTGCGCGATTTTATCCAATTTTGCATAATTTTTTAGTTTTTCAAATTTGTCATTTTCGACTTTTCTTTTCAAAAATGATAATTATTATTTAAAACAGAGATATTATTTGTAAGCAAAAAACAAATGGAACATTTCTTATCAAAACCGTGATAACTGCGGAAATCAATCTTTAGTCGTTATTCAACGGTAGAATGGTTCAGTGGATTAATGCTGTCGTTTCGAAGGATCGACATTTCGATGACGAGGTTTTGTTCCCGGTGAGAGTAAAGCTGACTCTCGAAAGTCTGACAATTATGCTAGCGACTGTATATTTGTATCGCCAAGTAAAAATTCGTCTGACCCGACGATTTCAGTTATTAGCTTATTTCTTGGATATTTGTTTTTCGGTTTTGTTAAGGAAAAAACGAAATTAATAAACCCTTAATTTGCAAAGCATCATTGTATCTGCGTGGGCAGTCAAAATATGCCATAGGCAATTTATTAAGGCGGAGCGAACGGAGAATTCGAGAATAAACCAGAAGGTTGTAGAATATGAGAGTCGCTGACGATAAAGGATTTTCCACCGCCTAGTAGTTAGTCGTTATAATCCATGAAAATTCAAAGAGAAATAGAATAGTTATCGAGTACGAGCATTAGGAAAGGTTGACACTCATAGATTAGATAACAATTGACTTAAAAATTAAAGTATTTTGAAGCGATATAGAGCCAGAGCTATGAATGGAACTGAGACAAAATCCTCTCTTCATCTGGCCTCGAGAAACGTTCGCTGAAATAAGAGACTTTAACAAATTCGACGAGAGCAACTCTCGAATCGCATTTAGCGTAGTGTCGTTCCGATAACAGAAATAGAGAAACGAAGAAAATTTCAAAACGAAATTCTTGTTTATGGTTAGCCATTGATCGTTAAGTTCACCATCCTGACTTGTTGTGGATTTGAATTTATGGCTGAAAACAGCAATTCTAATATTTTGGTAGATTTGCGTAAATCGGTAATTACAATACAAAAACACCTAAAATTGGTATGTGAACATCTAATTTATTAAATTCTATCTATAATTAATTAATTAATTAAACATTTTGCGACGTTCATTTTTTTACTATAAAAAATAAAAATTTTAATACAGAATGCAATGTGACGTGATATAAGTTTTCTTTTAAGAAGAAATTAAAAAAAAATTTCAAGAAAAAAGTGGATTAATTTTGTGTGTTATCAGTCGAACGTTGCATTTATCACAATCATTTAGTGATAATCATCATTCATTTGTTATTAATTTCTTTTCTTTAATCATATAAATAATGGCGAAAATTTTTCTTCTCTTTTTTTTTTAATCCATGATTTATACGGAATATTTCTTTATTTTTTGTGCCCAATATTCGAACTGCTTTTGATATGTTTCAGCTAAAACGTTTAATTTTTGTAATATCCGAATATTCATTTTTGCATATACTTAGGAGATTTACAATTTACAGTTTGCTGTAAATGTCTATTTTGCAGTTTCTGACCAGAATTTCAAATTTCGTTATTCGCATTAACTGTTAATTATAAATCATAGTTCAATCTCATTATTACTAAAAGTTTAATGTTTTGTTCGAATGGGTTTATTAATCACTCGAAATATCGTTGTTTAAACTAAAATCTATTAAATAAAATTTTAATTATAAATAAATTTTAAAATAAAAATATATTAAATTAAGTGTAAAAATAATAAAATAATTTTTTTTAAAACTGAAACTAAAATTTCAGTCGTTAAAAACGAATGAAAAATTTCATTAATCCTCTTTTTCTTTTCGTTCATTACGAAAAAATTTTTTTTCTCTTTCAAAATGTTAAATTTTAACAATTTTTGGTTGGTTGTTAAAACAATTTTAACAATTTTTCAATTTTTTTCGAATAACTTTTCAAACAATTTAAAATTCTTTTTTCATTTTGCTGGAAAACATTTTCGAAGATTCATTCATTTTCTGATCATTTATGCGGTTTTTTTAAAAAGAAAATTTTATAATTATTGCTTATATCACAAAAAGCAATTAAAAGAATTGTGGCAATGTAATCTTTTAAAATAAACTTTAGCAATAATTATTTATTTATTTAGAAAGATTTATGATGAGAAATTTGGAAAAAAAAACTCATTCCACACTTTTCATCATCGTTATCATTCATTTTCTGGATATTTACATTTATAAATAATATTTAAGCCGTTAGAATGGCATTTGTTATATGTAAAGATTTGATCTGACGAGATTTACAAGATTTATCGCTTAGCATTTATTGAATTTTTCCGGATGGTCATCGTTATCTATTATCTACAATATCCTATAAAGAATTTTTGTAGCATTAGTCAGATAATTTATAAAATTCGTAGGCAATTGGCTCATTTTTCTACTGACTATAGCATTTTTCTCAAAATTTTTTTTGATATTTAGCATTAAGTTAGTTGGTAATTCACTCATCATTTCTAGTTAGGCTCGCTTATGCAAGGTTGAAGTTCTTTTATAGGTTATTATAGGTTTTCCTTGCATAAACCCGAGTTTTTAACAATATCTTTGTTCAATTAGGACCATTAAGCGATCAATAGAATAGTGCTTGGATCTATTCTTCTAGTCGCAAAAATTGTTTAAAATGATAATCTTTAAAATGTGATGATGATAATGAACTTTTTAGAACTTTGGAATTCTTTAATTTCACATTGAGATTTTATTTCTTTGTACTATTAGCCAGTTGTGATGCATAAAATTGAATCAACAAGCTTGATTAATTTCGAATCATGTGTTGCCCGTAAGCTGTTTCATTGACTTGTTTTTCAGAGCAACCCGTCAACTAGCGTTAATAGCAGTTCAAAGATGAATTTTGAAGGCACATCGCAGATTTATTCGTTGTCCAGTTCGACAGAACTTAGTCTCGCCCAGGTATTTTACCTATCTTTTTTTTTTCATTTAGGTAATCTGAATTTTTAATTAAAGGTTTTTTCCATTAAAAATCAATTTTTTATACGATAATTAATTGCGATTGCGATGTAATTTTTGTTTTCGTTTAAAGTCGAAATTAAATTAGAACATTGTTGCTTCTAAATTAAGAAATATTTGAAAATGTTTGAAAATCTATTCATTTAATTGAATTAATTGCTTAGTATTTGCATTGTTTGCTTTTTATAATGTGAAATAATTGCGATTCGTCTGTAAATATTTTGATTCGGAATTGAAGTTCGTGGAAATGATAAACTTTAAAAAAGTGTTGGATATTCGTTGATTCCATCGTTGATACCGTCCTTATGCACTTCTTTCCTTCATAATATAATTTTAACAGTAATAATTATATAATTATCGATTATTTTTTATATTTTTATTTTAATTTATTAACGCAGAGAAAGCAAATTTATATAATATAAATTATAATGCAAGAAATAATAATAAATCATCCGATATCTTTTGATAGATTTTTTGGTATTTTTTTCCTGAAATTTTATTTTCTTCATGTCATATTGAGATATAAAAATCTTTCATCTAAATAACCCAATAAGAAAAATTTTGAAAAGTTTGGAAAAATTATGGAATGTTTTCAATAATAATTGTGTGAATATATAGAGATATAGAAAAATGCAGATTTTCCATTTTCTCTCAAATTTTATTTTTCTCATTTTTTATTGGAAAGGAAAAATATCATCAAAATCTTGAGCATGCACAATATTTTAAAATCTAATTTTTCGTACTGCTAGAGCTTTAAAATATTTATTATCAATTATTGTTATTTTACTTTAGCTTAGTAGCGATCGAAAATCAGAAATTATTTTTCGTGGTAAAAATCATTAATACTAATAGAAACACCAATAGAAAAACCCTTCATAATCTTCTTATATGAATTTTTGATTTTGCCGCGGTTCTGTCCCAAATTTTCTAATTAAAACCTGGAAATATTCGAATTCAAACCTGGAAATATTCGAACATATCCATTTGTAATTTACTTGAGTTCCAACAACAATTATGTTTATTAGTTAACAACCTGGATAAATTAATAAATGTCCATAATTTATCTTCGCATTTCATGATGTACGTTGTGATATACGCCCTACTAAAAGCAAATAAGTCATTAGAGTTCACCATTCCTGGTTCACCAGCGTTCTCTACTCTTTAGACGATCAGTTATCACTCGGCTAGCCTACCTTCTTGTGATAAGAATTCTTTCAGATGTTTTTGATGCCGAAAATTTTAAATTCATCTTTAAATTATATCATTTCTTATTTGTTGTATAGCAAGAAGAAATATTTCTTTTATTTTGTTTCATAACAAACATAATAATAATAATACATAAATCGAACATTTTGTCGCGCACGCAATGAGTTTTGCATAAATAATTATCTTATCGAAGCAGTCCGCGTTGTTTTAATTAAATAAATCGTCAACAGATAATTTCTATTTATATTAATGTCTTAGCTTGATAATAATTTATGATAACAATAATAGTTGAGCAAAAAGATTCAAATAGGTTTCCCAATTTGAAATGAATGTTCATCCTTTACTGCCGAAGCGAAATCTTTTCATCCCGTAAATCGAAGTTTTCTCTCCTTTTTTTTATGAGGAAAAACATGTAATACAACATTTAAGTTAAAATTCATTGAGATTTATTTTGTCAATTTCTAATAATGTGCAATTTTTTTTTAGGTGAAACGATTGCGATCTGTATTAAACGAACAAGTGGAAATTCATGGAAGGGGTAATTTTCCAACACTTAGCGTACGTTTACATGATTTAATTGTACGTGTTCGGGATTGTCTGCGTGCAGCTGACATCGCACCGAAGCATGTTAAAATGAATGGTGGCGCGGCATCATTCGTCGTTGCTAGCGAAGAATTCGCTTATTCTGATCTCGATTTAATATTTCCAATGAGCTTCGATAGTGAAGAGAGCTTTGAAAAAGTTAGCAAATAAAATTTTCCAAAAATTTTCCTTGAATGAATTTTCATTCAATTAATTATCCTCCATTAAAAGAATTTAATTATTTTAAAATAAAAAAGATTTTAAAAAGTTGATGACAATAGCGAAAGTTATTTCCGAAATTTATAAAAAATAATCAACTTCCTATGAGATTCCTTCTGTTAATATTCGGTTTTAATGTTTGCTATTAGGCTTTCTAAGAAGTTAATTTCTCGCTTCTTCTTCCTCACCGAGGGGAATAGCTGAGAAGGAATTGTAATGGAGGATAATGCTGAAATTTTTTAAAAATATTTATTAGTAAAAAAATTAAAAAATTAAATATTTTATCGATTTTATAGGTTCGTGAAGCAGTTTTTCAAGCACTTGTGCAATTGATGCCCGAATCGACGAATAAGGAAAGGATTTCGGCTGAAACACTAAAAGATATTTATATCCGAAAAATGGTAAAAGTAACTGAAGACGATCGTTGGTCACTCTTCTCATTGCACAATGATTTTGGTCGATGTATAGAATTGAAATTTGTGGATAGGATGCGCCGACAATTCGAATTCAGTGTTGATAGTTTCCAAATAACTCTTGATGTACTCTTAGATAGGCCTGACCATCCAAAGCCAATTATTGCCGTTGAAAGCATGTTTGGTGATATAAACAAGGTTTGGAATCACGTTTTAATCACGTTTTCTCGAATATTGCAGTTTTTCGAATATTATTCGCATAAATCTTAAACGTAACACCCACGATTCGTTCTCCAACTGAATTGCCAGAGATTTTTATAGTTTTAGCCATGACATTTGTTGTCCTTATATAGAGCTTATATCCTTGAGAAAACCTTAGCGGTGTTACTTGTACTTCTATTTACAAATAACCATCTCTAAGAGTTTTGTCGCCATAGCCAACAAATGAATGAAAAGTGTAGAAGAAAAAAATTATATTAATGCAATATTAAATCACAAGAAAAAACTCATGAAAAAATAAAATATTTAAAAATATATTGGAAAAGAAAAAATTTTAATAATTTTTTAATGGAAAAGAGAAGAAACAATAAAATTTTTTGATAGAAAAAATAATATAAAAATTTTGATTGTTATTTCATTAATTGATTTTTTGTAAATTTTTTAGGCTTTACAACATTTGAATGAGAAATTAATTGATACGAGAAGACCTGAAGAGATACGAGGTGGCGGTCTTCTTAAATATTGTCACCTTCTTACACGCGGTTATAAAGCAGCTAGACCAAATAAATGCCGACAACTTGAGCGATATATGTGCTCACGTTTTTTCATTGATTTTCCTGATGTTAACAGTCAAGAAATCAAACTTGTGGCATATTTAGATAATCATTTTGGCAACGCTGATCAGGTAATCTTTAGTATTTCACTGCTTCATCATGCAGTTTGATGGTTGCTATTTATTTTTTATTATGGAAAATTTTTATAGGCGAAATACGACTATTTACTCTTGTTATATCGTGTTATTAGCGAAAGTACAGTCTGTTTAATGTCGCATGAACGACGTCAAACGCTTGCAATGGTGGATCGGCTGGCATATCAACTCTCGGTTAATATCTATTATAATCAAAGCTGTATGGGGGGATATTGTGGACATACTCCTCGTCAAACGCTTTTGTATCTTCCACCGAATTCCTCTTATTGGATACCTGTTGTATAAAAAATATATTTATTTGTCTTTTCTACTTCTGCTATAATATCATTTTTTTTTCGGGTTCATTTTTTTTATTTTTGGCATCTGTTTAGCATATATGAATTTGCATGTTTGTTATGCTCTACCCACAACCTCATTTTATTCTGTCAGGTTTTGGTAAGATCAGGCAACGAATTACACTCGTCGTGCTATTCATTTCATTATCAATAGTAAGTAGTATTTCACTAATCAGTTAAGTAGTTTTTATCTTTAGGCTAATCAGTTTCATTATTATTTTTATTTTTGCTTGTATATCCTTGGATATAAGTGTGAATAAATGAGAGATGAGTTGAGCAATTAACTAAAAAATTAAATAATGATAATGGTCGTATCCGCCATTCTTATATTTTTCTCTGCCTATTTAATATTTAAATGAGGGAGGAATGCTGGCTATTTCTCCAAATTATCAAAATGAAAAATTTTGCCAACTCTGGGATTTTCTAGAAAAAGAAGTTTTGAATAAAAGTTTTAAATTTTTTTACGTTTGAGGGTCGATAAATGAAAACTTTAAAAATGAAAATTTCTTTTCCAAAAATAAGCTAAAGATGCCGTCGTGATTGCCATAAAATCCTTATTTTCATTAAAAAATCTTATATTATTTTTTTGAAGAAACTTACGGATCTTTGATATTCTTGAAGACCTCAGCGACATCGATATATTTAACAGTACATTTAGCCTGTCTTATTAGTTTAGTAAATATTTTTTCCTTTTCCCTTTTTGCTTTTTTTTTCCTGGTTGCCTTTTCTGGCGGCGGTTTTTTTTTCTAAGTGCCTGTCACTTTCATCATTTTTTACCCGACAGTTAGAAGGGATTCATTCGATCCGATTAATTATTATTAAAAAATTTTATAAAAAACTGTAAAATTGCTTATTTATCTTCTTGTAAATTAATCAATCATTTTTATTAGCTTTGATAAGCAATGATTGATATGGTAACTGGTATCATTATCTCCATTTTCATGGATTTTATTTTCTTCAAAAATATTTAGCGGGTCTTCTGTCTTCTTTTATATATCTCTTATCTTATCTAATCCGCTATGTAAATTTCCATCTTTATATGGTGCCTAGAAACAGAAAAAAAAATGAATTAATATGGGCATCATATCGGCGTATCAGAGATCTTTTTTCTTCCTGGGTTTTTGCTTGCTATTGAACCTAGTTTTCCATGCAAATTTTTATTTCCTATCAATCCTTTGATGAATATTTATATTTTCTTGTATACTTTCCTATTCATATTGTATAGATAATTGGGAACTCGAACAGAAAAAATTTTTTTTCATAATTTATGTAAAAATATAGATAATTGGAAACTCGAACAGAAAAAATTTTTTTTCATAATTTATGTAAAAGTTTTTTCGATATTCCCTTCTAATTCGTGAACAATATTTTTATATTAATAAATATTTTTTATTTTAAATTTCCTCTTCCTCTTCCTCTTTTTTGTAATTTTATTTTGGAGAAATAGCTAAGCATTTTTTTCCCTGCAAATATCGGATTTATTCTAAATCATCATCATTAACCGAGAAATTCATTCTCTGATATATCCATATATTGTTCGCTTGTTGTCGTATAAAATTCTCGTTTTACTCGTTCGATTGCTAATCTCTTTAGCATATTTCTTTTTTAAAATTCTATTTTTCACCAACAACAAAGAATAGCAATCGAAGAATATTTTTTATTATAAATAATTTTAAAAATAATTATAATAATAATAATTATAATTTTTATACTATTTTTATTGGAGATACGTTCGATTTGTTGCTGTTTTCTGTTTTTTTTCTCTTCTAAACTAAAAGAAATATTTATAAATTTATATAAATATATTTAAATATATCAAATATATTTATGTAGTTATATTATAAATATTTTAAAAAAGAAATATATATTAAAAAAGAAAAAAATTGAATAAAAAAGCGATCATATAAAATTTTAATGTTGGTGTTTGGAATCTATAAAAGATTCAATAAAGATTTTTTTTTTCAAATTTGTACGCACACTTGCATTTTTTCAAAAAATCCAACAGTGGATTTAAAAATTTTTATAACTTTTCAACAAAGAAATCGAGATTTTAAAAAATAAGGATAATTCTCACATCAAAATTCAGTTCTTCTTATTCATTTTATCGAATTTAAATAGTGAATTTTAAATATGAGAAAAAAATAAGTGAATAAGAATTCAGTAGAAATATTCAGCAAAAAAAGTGGCTTCTCGTGACATTTTCGTTCCAAAAATAATAATTTCCATATTTCATTTTTCTTCTCTTTTTATAGAATTTTTCACTTTCAAATTTTAAAATTTTTTTGTTGGTCATTTAAAATGAAGTTTGACGTTGAATGGTGACAGGAAAACAGCGAAACAATGATTTCGTTACCAATTTCAATTTCCAATTCTTAAAAAAAACAAAACAAACAATTTTCCACAAAGCAACGAAAATAATAGAATGATTTCCGACTGATTTTTGCCTAAATTTTTACATTTATTGAAAAAAATCTTTTTTAGGACATTTTTTAGGGATTTTCTAAATCAAGTGGAAAATTTGTTTATTTCAGCCAAAGGAACGAAGAAGGCGAATCGATATATTTTTTTAAAATTAAGCGGATTCTCTCGAATATATTTTTTTCGTTCACAGATCAGCCACATTATTCGATAAATTGAATGTTAGAGAGAAATATTATATATTTTCAAAAATTAGAATTTTTTCTTCAGCTGTTTTTTAATTGTCGCGAGTTGCCTTCACAACGCTCATCTGCATTTTTGGTTTGAACTGGCTTCACTGGCCATTTAGAATTCGCAAGATAGCGACGCAAGTGGACCTTTATCATTACCTGCATTTGAGATTTTACGCTCGTCAAGAGGCACAAATTGGAAAGTTCAAAATTTGAAAGTTTTTATTGCAATTTTTAATAATTATTTATTTATTCACGAAAAAATTTTTAAGTGTTTCCAGCAAAAAAGCGGTGAAATTTCGGGAAAATATATTTTTTTTGTGTTCACTACTAATACTTAAGAAGTTCTCTTTACAAGGGCTCTGAATATTTTATTTTGGCTTTGAAATGCATTCTTAATGCAGTCAAATTAAAAGAAATTCGCTATTTATATTCGCCCCAAATGTTATTATTATTATTATTAGCCTGTAATTATTATTAGCCTGTGGACATAGTGAAACGAGAAATAAACCAGCGAGCTGTTAGAAATAGAATTAAATGAAGCTATAGTTTTATGGAAGAGCTCTCTGAAGTTCGCTGATAAAAATTTCGGCGCCTCGACCTGAGATGCAAAAGTTATCCAAATTGCTGGATGCAAGCTGTTAGCTGAAGAAGGTTTCGTTTGAGCGAAAACAATCTTCGATGAAGATTTTTGTTTCATATCTTATTTAGTATCTTATTTATTTAGCAACTTTAAGGCAACATAATTATAAATTTATTAACTATTTTCAGTGACGTCGAAATTGCGATTGCATAAAAATTTTCATTTCTTAGAGTAAACAATTTGTAATGACAATTATTAGTATAGCAATTGCAAACCATAAATAAAAATTAAGCTAATAGGAAAATTTAATCGATTAAGGAATATTCCACTTTTCAAAAACTACTCCATCGACTTCCCTCAAATGCGACTTTTACGAACCTCCAATAGTTGCCCGAAGGTACCGGCAAACTATTCGAAATGCTGGAATGCTAAAGCAATTGAATCAGAGCGGACCACTTTTTTGTTAAATTATCGCTATATTAATTTATTAGAAGCGGATTTTTCCGCTTCATGGATGACTTTTTGAAATTTATCATCGAATATGAAATGATGCGAAAAGAAATTTATAAAAATTAGCTAATCGAGCATATCAAATAATCATATAAATAAATTGTCTTAAGCTTAATTAACATAAGAAATTTTAATTTTAATCAAAAAGAAATTTTAATTTCGCATTAATTGTTTTCTGTTTTGAAAAAAAGAAAAATTGAGACGATTTGAAATTTCACAAATGATATAAATTTATAAATTTTTATAAATAAATTTCATACGAAATTTATCAAAATAAATTAAATTATGAATTTTTAGTCGCTCATAGTAATTAATTATAAAATAATGAATAAATAAATCTGATCAAAATTTTCTCGTTTCAATCAAATTTTTTCAGTATAAATTTACATTTTTATTTACCATTTATTCATAATTTCTTATCATTATTATTATTATTATTATTATTATTATTATTATTATTATTATTATTATTATTATTATTATTATCAATAATTGTTAACGAATGATGTCACAGCAATGATTTTTGAGTTTAATGAAAAAGCTTTAATAATAACAATAATAAAGCATAATAATAATAATAATGATAAAATGTATACTTTTTGAATGCGCTGGAGATATAATAAAAAGAATGGAAATACGATGGATGACTGAATTCGTCATTTATCGTCATTTTTCAAAATTATTTTTGATGTAAACATTTTGAAGAATAAATTCAGCTTTTAATTAGCAAACTTTTTTATAAAAATATATTTAAGGGAAAAAAAATTTTTTTGGAAAATTTTAGAAAAAAAAGTAAAATTTTATAAAAGAAATCTTAAAAAATGCAACTTAAATGCCGAGTTTTTTAACGAATGGAATTGCTGATAAGCCAAAACTATTTTATGATTGTTGCTTGAGATTATTTGATAAGAATTTTTCAACCTGAAATCCAAAAGTTTCTAAAATTTTAAGAAATTCTAAATAAAGTTCGATATATAATTTAATAATTATTTATTAATAATTATTTAAAAATTAAAAATTAATCGGAAAAATTGCATAATTTAATATTGCAGAAAATGCGGTTTGATGAGCTCTAATGGTTCCTAGTTGTTTGTAACCAACACCGACCCGATTTTTTGCTGGCAGATTTTTCATGCCGGAGGCAGAAATCAAAGTTGAATGCTCGAGACGGTGACGGTAGGTCACTGCATTCCGATTCCTATTATATTATTAAATTATTAATATAATATGAATTAATTTTAGAAGAATTAAAGAATTTAATTAAAGAATTTAATTTTATTATTCTATTTTTTACTATTAATTCTATTTTTGCGACAATATTGCGGTTTTTTAAATATAAAATTTATAAAAATTTCTATTGCGTGCGCTCATTTTTATACAATTTATGGATGTTTCACAATACTTTAAGACATGCAAAAAGAAAATCTTTTTTTTTTCAACTTGCATAATTACTGGTCGATTTAACTGGCTACTGGTATTACCAATTACCAGTAAGATATTTCCAATTCTCTCAATCTGATGCCAAGTCTGGAACTTATTCCTTCCACCGCTTAAGCTGATGTATCACCGAGAAAGCGTAAAAATTGCAAAAATTGAAGAGATACAGTTTTAGATTTGTTGAATTTTTGAAATATAAGTGAATAAATTAAAGTTTTTATGATATAATTTTTTCTCATTCATTTATTTATTAAATAAATCGTTCATTTTATTTTTTTATTTTTTAAAAAATATTTTGAATATTTCTATAGTTTGAAAATTAGATAGAGGAAAAAATATTTTTCGCTAAAAATACGAACAATTAGGCAATCAATGATAATTTTAGATTAATAAGCAATAATCATTGCAAACAAATTTGATGACGATGATGATGGTGATTGTGAACATTGATGAACGTGAGTATAGAGGTGAATGTTTGGTCACCTTTGGTGCATATTTAATCACCTTAGCTTTTTATTTGATTAAAATGATTATTTTAAATAAATATTCATTATAAATTTCATAACTTTTTTTTTATATTTAGATCGTTCATTTATCTCTCTCGTTCTGTTCCAAAAAATTTCGAACAATAATTTCTTCTAAATTTATAATAGGTTTCCTGGAAGTGGAATCAGTGGATTAGAATCATTCTAATGGAATTAAATTGAACCAATTGAACCAACAATCGATTAACCAACCAATTAAGTCACCAACCAACCAAAACACCAACTGCTATTGGACGAACTAAAAAGACGCTTATCATTTAATTTAATGATTTAACCGATAACTATTTTGAATTACAAATGTAATTAATGAAAAAATGAAATTAGCTTTAAATTTTAACAAAAATTCTGCTTCAGATTTCATTTCATAGATTAAATTAACTGTTGTTGATGTTGCAAATTTAAATAAATAAATAAAAAAAAGAACTAAAATGTGATGCAATTTGGTTCAGCAAATTTCAAGCATGGCTGCGTCCCAATTTATACCGCTCGATGAACAAACTAAACTACTAATGAAGCGTGCTTAGAATTAGAATACATGCGACTCTGCTCTGTTGAAAAAATGTTTGCAAGAGATTGATTTGTTATGATTTGTATCGTTTTAATGACAGATGGCTGAAGCTATAATAGATCCGATTCCTTCAGGTTGACGGTGTGTTATGGAAAATGGCCGATCAGGCTCGTGCAACAGCTGCCTTCGTTAGAGCGTCGGTCAAACGATATTCAACTGCATAGTGATTGGTTCTCTACGAACTCGTAGAGCCAACCAAACTGAAGGATAGAAAAGGCCAGAAAGAACGAATTGGTGGCCATAAAAGAAGCCAAATGGGTGGTTTATAAACAAACAAGAAGACGATTCGTAGACGATTTTCGGTTCCCTCCCCATATTTTCAACTAATTTTTTTTCCTTCTGGCTTTGGCCTTTTTAGTGGCATAAAGCGGTCATTTGTTTATTGGCTAGAAATGGCTGATTAAATGACGTTATGCAAAAAATCTATCGAGTAATGATGAAAGTTGACGTCAATATCCGATATTAAGAAATTGAGTGGGTTGAAGGCATGTTCGCTTCATGTTTCATGTAGACTTTTATCTCTTCTAAAATTTAGGGATATGCATTAAATGTAATATTTATATTATATAAATATTTCAATAAGGATGCGAAAAAAGGAGTGGTTCTTTCAGGATTAGAGACCTAGATGAGTACCATCTGCATTTCACCTTCTGGAACTATGCTGTCCATTATCAATGCATGTGACATGTATCGCTAGTGAATTAAAATTTAAAGTAATATAGAAAATATTACCTGCAATAATTAAATAAATGGTTCCATAATGCATTAAACGAAAAAAAGCTTTTTCAAAAGCAATTTGCTAAAATCAACTAATTTCCTTTAACAATTTTTGCTGCAATAAATTTAATTTTGAGAAAATGGAAAAATAATGGTTCGAAAATAAGAAAGATTATTACAATTTCCTTCTACGATTGGTCTTTTGAATCGAAAATTCTCTGTGAAAATTTTTCTGTGAGAATTTATTAAAGAAAAAACTGAGAAAATTTTCAATCTCCAATTTATCATTTACCATTGAATTTACTTTCTTTCAAAAAACAGAGTAGTGCAAATTAGCAGTGCATTTGTTGTCTTCTCGCCTGTGGAAACCACAGATATTTCCTTATTATATCAATAGGCTTTATTCACCGTTCACAAGGAGCTAATAGGCTTCGAGGAAGGATCTGCAAGACTCATTAAGCATCGTAAAAATGCCAAAGAGCTTCAAGAGCAAAAAATTTAGGAACAATTATTCTACATTAATAGTTCTAAGTGCTTGCAATTTTAATAATATCTCGTTTTTCACAGCTAAAAAAGATTGGCATTTTTTTAAAATCACATTTTTTCTCACTATATTTCATTTTATAAATTTGTTTGCAAAAATTGACAAAAAAATCCCTCCCATTAATTTAATAAAAGAAGGAAAGCAGTCTGATGCTATGTGCAGCAACAGTGGAGATGAAGAAGTTCATTCTCGATAGCAAAAAATTAAGCGGCAGCGCTCATCACTTTAGACTAATATTCGCCTCACTGGTTTATAAGTATGGCGAGAAATTTTTGGCATGGAGAAAGTTACTTGGTAATTGGCAGATAAATGCAGAGATTTTTGTGGGTCCATATGGATTTTTGACAGACTCACTGCCCATTCCTATTCGGAAACGAAGTCCGATACCTGACTAGCAACCTGAACAACGACTATTTCGTTCTCTCTCGTGGTACTACATTTAGAAATACTCGGAAATTAATTTGTAAATTTTTATTTTCTCATTTGAATTTCCTGAATTTTTTCTTTAAAAAATTAAAAATTTTATAGTTTTTTGCATTATTATTCGTTAAATTAAGAAAACAAATCGCAATTGCATAAATCCTTCAAAAAAACCAATGAAATTTTAATTAAAGAATCCCCTTTAAATACAAAATTCTTTTTTTTTTTCTTTTCGATATGCTTCATTTCACTTTTATAAATTTATTAGCCGTTTGAATTTTTCCAATTTTTTTTCGCTTATGTGCTCATTTGATTCGTTAATTTCTCGGATAATAAACTTAAATCATAAAAAATTCTCGCCGACTTATAAAGTAAAAGAGTAAATTTAGTTACCATCGCTGCTGATATTTTAAAACTTTTTAACACCTTAAGTTCTTTGTTAACACTTTCGATTCATTGCTAATAATATTTGTTCAATGCTCGTATATCGTAGAAGTAAAATAACCCCTCTGTCATTAAAAAATCTGCCTTTTCAAGTGATTCACTTGTAATTCACTATTTCTGTGATTCTCTAACAAAATTCTCCTATTCTATAATTAACCAGCAAAACTCAACCATAATTACTTACTTCCTAATAATAATTGAATTGAATGAAAACTATCTAATTTTTATTTTTTTTTCGAAGAAATCGGAAAAATCAGAAAATAAAAAAATCGAAAAATTTTAAAATACATCACATATCATTTAAATTTTGAGAAAGTCAATAAATGCGATAAAATTTTGCAAAATATAGCAACGAACCGATTACCTTTATAAAATAAAAATTTCGTCTCAAACCGACCAATCGACAATCGCAGTATTCCACTACAAAAAATGTTGGTTCGAACTTTTTTGCAGACGAGCTATTTTTATTTTTTAACTATTTTTTATTTCTATACCCAAAAATTTATCGAATTTTGTGATAGGAAAATCAACCAGAACCAAATTAAATATATTCAAGTATAAACCAGCGTTTTCTATAACTTTTTGTTTTCTTTTCATATTCCCTATTCCTGAAAAAAATTTTGCTTCGATTCAGTCGCATTTTGCAAAGATTTCAAAATTACATTATTCAAAGGCAAAAATGAACAAAAATTGAATGAAGCAAACAGCCAAGCTGGAAATTAAACATTTAAACAAAAAGTCGCATAATGGAGCCACCTCTTAATATTGGAATAATAATTCTTTCAATTCTCATCTCCTCATCAATTACTTGTGAAATAATAAAAAAGTAAAATGGAGAAATTCAAACATACAATTAAAGAAAATTATTTAATAAATATTTAAAGAGAATCAAAAAAAACAAAAAGCGAAATAATAATAAATAATTAAAAATAGAAATGAGAAAGTACCACAAGCAATAAATTAAATATATACTTTAATCACCTTAGATACGCAGGAAAGAATGGGCTTTTTAGATGAGACGATATATGTAGCGACAATCCAAATAACAAATATATAAATATACAAATAAATTTTTAAAGAAGGCAGAGCCAGAAATTATTATACAAAAGTACAAAAAGAAAGGGAAATAAAAAAATACAATTGGAAAATTATATTATGTTAATGTTAATAAATAGTACGATAGAAGATAAAGAAAAAATGAATAAATAGCAATTAACTATTTATAATTTATAATAAAAATTTATAATTTACTTCAATTTATGCATCAATAATATTACCAATTTGATACTTACATTTAAAACCATATAAAGGTTTAAAAATGGAATTTTTTAGTATTTAATGGTTTTTAAGATCGCTTCTAATACGCGCCATTTGCTTGGCAAATAAAATGGTTCAAAAATATGCGGAAATGGCGTATCCCATCCGCAAACACGAGCGATAGGCGCTTCCAAATTTAAAAAACATCGTTCCTAGATTTTTTTCATTTATAACAATGGCTTATTACGAAATATAAATGATTCATGCCGTAAGATTAAAATATACTGAATAGGAAACAATAAAGCACAATAAAATTTTACCTGAATTACGGCTGCAATTTCAGAAGCGAAACCAGAAGATAAAGGAGCCTCATGCGATACAAGAAGTCGACCAGTCTTAATAACACTCTTAAAATGAAGAAATTAAAAACGAAAAAACGAAAAATTAAAAACGAAAATGAAATGATAAATGACAAAATGATTAAAATAATAAAAAATTAAGATAATATGGACAAAAGAAAACGAAAAATAAACATAAATTTAGGAATGATATTATGTAATTATATATAAAAGAAGAAACAAATCAAGGCTCCTTAAAAGTTGCAAATGCAAGAAATGAAAAACCGTTGCAATTGTATCAACATCCCATGGCAAGATAGTGCGTAAGTCGATTACTTCGCAACTTATTCCATGATCTTTCTCAGCAATCTCGGCGGCGTCTAATAACACATGAAGTTGAGTTCCCCACCCCACTAAGGTAATATTCTTTCCTAGAAATTTAATACCAATAACAAATATCCAGATCAAACAAACCAAAAAATAAAATTAATAAACAAGCAATTATTTTTTCGTTACACTGTGCAAAACTAACCATATTTCACAATATCTGCTTTACTTAATTCAACCATATAATCCCCCACCGGAACTTCTTCCGTAGCAGTTCGATATAAAACTTTGGGTTCGAAGAAAATACATGGATTTTCGTCCCTTATACAAGATAGCAATAAACCTTTGGCTTGAATTGGACCGCGAGGTATTACAACCTAAATGGGAGAAAAGTAAAAAAGAGTAAAAAGTAAAAAAAATAAATTATTTTAGAAAGAATTTTCTGTTAATTTCTGAAAAGATAAAAAATTCCGATTTAGAAAACAAAAAAAGAAAACAGTTTCATGAATGCAGCAATTAATGAAAAATAAATTGATTTTTCGATTATAAAGAAAGCAAACATCTAAATATTTAATAATTATTTCCACTTAAGCAATGGTTAAAAGATAGCTCTAAATATAGGATGAAAAATTAAAATATATTATGCAAAAATGAAGAAAAGGGAAATAATTATCTCAAAAATTTAACTAAAAAATATTTCATATTTCATATTTCACTGCAAATAGAGTCCTATTTAAAAATAAATAATTAAACCTACTTTTAATCCAGGAGTATGAGCAAAATAAGCTTCAGGAGATTGTGAATGATATAAGCCGCCATGACCAACTGCACCCCAAGTTGTACGAATTGTCAACTTACCGCAGTCAAACATGCTAGCACTTCGATAACGAAATTTTGCTGCTTCATTCACAATCTGCATTGAATTTTATGAAAAATAATTTTAAGAAAAGTAAATAAATAATCTGAAAATAACAGGTCATCCATTAAACGAAAGATTGAAAGCTAATATGCTTGCATTTTTGCTTTCATGTGAAAAAAAATATGAATGCAATTTCCCAGAAAATCTGAAAACAAAGATGAAACAAACAGAAAATATTTTTAAAAATAGGAAAAAAACTGGAAATAACTGAAATAAACCTGGTCGAAAGCAGGAAATATATAATCAGCAAATTGAATCTCAGCGATTGCCGTCGCACCCACAGCGGCAAGACCAATTCCAAAACCCGCTATTCCTTGTTCACTTAAAGGAGTGTTGAAAACTCGATCTTTACCTAAATTGAGAAAATTATTTTTTAAATATTCTTCCAAAATAACGAAGGCCCGCAATAAAAAATTCCGAATCAAATTAAATATAAAAAATAAGAAAATAAAAAATAAATGAAATATATAAATTTAGAATTTTGGTTCCAAAACGGATATATTGTAAATAATCAAACATTTTCCTCACTAAAAACAAATAAAAATCATAAAAAGAATAAAATGAAGTGACAAAATAATAAACCATATTTTTCTTGTAGACCAACAGAACATCGAAAAACACCACCAAAAGCAACATCTTCGCCAAAAACACAAGCTGTTGGATCAGTTTTGAGTGCTATATCCATTGCATTATTTACTGCTTGACAAAGATTCATTTTTGTAGTTTCCCCTAATGAAAGGCAAAATATTTAGTAAAAATCATTCAAAAATAAATAAAATTATTAAGATATTACAAATTTGAAATACCAAAAAGAATTTAGAAAAGAAATAAATTTTAAGAATTATCTAAAATTTTCTACAACTTACCAAGTTCCAATTTTACTACTTCTGGATGATATTTAAAATTTGACGACAACCTCTTTGCATTTTTAATTATCGATGATGTAAATAAAAAACCACGATAAGCCACCATATTTCAACCGAAAATTTGAAAAAAATACCATTAAAAAAATATGACAAATTGAAATCCGACAAAAAATATTAAATAATTAAATTATTTTACAAAATGCAAAAACAAAAAAATGAATGAATCGTTCGATTTATTAAGAAATAAACAGCAATAAATATAATATTATTTAAGAATTGTTATAAAAATCAATAAAAAAATGAAAAAAAGGAGAATTTTTCAAAAAAAATTTAGAAAATTAAAACAAATAAAAAAATTCACAAATATCTTTCTCCAGAAAATTTCAAGGAAACCGAATGCAATTTACTTTATTTTATAATTTTGAGGATAATATAATTATAATTTGACCCCGAAATGACCCCGAACACAACCCTCAAGGACCAACTTCGCGCACGCTATGGCGTATTAGAACCAAAAAAGCAAATTCCATAAAAAGTTTAAAAATGCTGGAACAGATATAAATTCCTCGTCCGCACGCGCACTACTGCACATGCTTATTCGCTCAAGATCCTGATAATTAGGTGAAGAGGCTTACCTCACTCCGGTTAAGCCGCTTCTGCTGGCTTATTCTGTTGACAGAAGACCGCTTGGCGGTGGAAGTCCGGTCGGATTTTTGCCAGGTTTATTCCTTTTGCGAGTAGAATACCAATATCAACGAATGAGAGCAAAGCTGAGCCATTCCATCCCTTGCCGGATAATTAACTTTATAGAAAATTTATTAAATTGAAGAAAATTTAATTATTAATGAAGATGAATTCGAATTAAAGGTAATATCAGCTAATGATAATGATAATAATGATAATGATTAGAATTGCATTAGCGATAATAATATTTATAACAATAATAACAATAAAATCTGTGGCACAAGGGCAATATTGAATGATAATCGAAATAGTGGTAATAACAATTCTAACAACAACAGCATTAACTTTTAAAAAATTTGTATAAATAATATAAATAATAAATAATATAAATAATATAAATATAATATTTTATCATTATTATTATCATTAATATAAATGAATAAATAAATAATAATAGCAATTAATAATAATAATATTAATAATAATAATGACAATAATATTAATAATAGTTAATAATAACTGATAATAATATTAATGATAATAATAATGATAAAATAACAATAGTAATAAAGATAATAATAATAAAACAATAATGATAACAATGATAGTAATAATAATAATAGTGGTGATAATAATTAATAATAATAATAATTAACAATAATAATTAATAATAATTAATAATAAAAATGATAGTAATAATGATAATGATATTAATAATAATAACAATAACAATAATAATGATAATAATTAATAATAATAATAAACAACTGGAAATTGATAATTAGCAGAATTATCAATAATTGAACAATAAAACTAAAACTGTTGCTCAAATATTAATAAATAAAAAGAAACTCTCTCAATATGTCGTTCGATTTAATAATCACTCAAGCAAATATAAACATTGATATCTAAATAAACGTATAAAGTTGGTATTGATATTCGATATCGAACATTTTCCCCCCTTTATCCAGTCGAACAATTCGCCATTTTCATTAAATTTTCATGAATCGCCAAAAATTCTTTCGAAAATCATCTTCGAAGCTAATTTAATTTGCTTTACAGTATGAATATTTGGAAGAAAATGATATGAAAACCTTGGAAATCTTTCATATGCGAAAATTTTCTCATTGATATCCAATCTAACAAATGTAAATGCTTGGCTAGTGCACTATATAAATACACTGTTTGGCCACAAACATTAAGTGTTGAGCATTAAAATGTGGTGACCTACGGTTAACCTTTATTATCTTATGCAAATAGACTTGTTATTGGTATTTCATCGGTCAGTCTAAATGGGCATTATGTCTATGTAAATATATCAGCAAATGACTGACTGACTAAGATGTGTATTTGTTGACCGTTTATGTTCGATTTTTTGACCACTCAATGAATGGTTTCACACGACGATTCTTTTATGAACAATGTTTCGTGATGTCTCTCAAACGCAGTTAGATCGTTGTATTGGTCGTTGAAATTTTTTTGTAATATAAACCCCATTAAGAGGAAAAGCAAGAAACGTGGAATCTTAACAGTGCCTCTATCATTTATCATTTGACAGTCCACTTCAGCCGTTGATACCGCATTTTCTTTTTTTTATAGCAATTATTTGTGTAAAATCAGTGTCTCAGCTTTCAAACAATTAGAGACAATTAATCTACCAAATTCTCGTATTGTTCGTGTTTTAGGTCACAACATTCTAATAGCTTTTTAGTAATCTGAATCCATCAGCGATGGTCATTCATCTTTTGATTTCCCTTATCATGCATAAAAATTAATAATAGATTCAGTTTTACCAGCAATTAAAATACTTCCATAACCACAAGAACAATTATTTTCATAATACATTTACAATTACATTTATTTTATTTGTGCCAATTCTAATTAACCAACGAATTTGCATTTTCGCCAGTGTTCCATAGTATTTATTATTTTTGAGTTAACAGGTTTCGTGGATTTTTCACAATAAGCCTAAGCTAATCTCCGAGGAGAATATTCCGGGGAATTTCATGTCACTTTTGAGTAGCATACATAAATTTTATTTTTCCGATCATACATCTTACAATAGAATTTCGAATATAGAAATGTTCAACAATAAAAAATAGCAATTATTATTGTAATAATTATTATAATAAAAATTTTAAGAATGAATATAACGGATTTACCCGTGAAATGAACAAGCAATGGGAATTTTTCACTCGTATTACAAAAATTTAAATGAAATTTTAAAGAATATTTAAAGAGAATATATCAATAGATGGAATACCGATACCGTAGGATGTGGTACTTGAATAATCGTTTAAAAATACAATAATTGCATAGAGTAACAATTAAATTATTTATATTAAAAACGAATTTAGAGCATCAATAGAGCACAATAAATTCATGAAAAAAATCACAGCAATAATAAACCTTGGAAATTTTTGCGCAAGAAAATACTAGAAATTGAATATTTTTGGAAATCTTTCCTGAATTTTATTCTATCGTTAACGTAGCACGTAGAGATTCAATGAGATGCAGAATCTATCAAATTCATGCAAATCAGATATAAAATTAAAAAATATCTGCGAAAATATTACTTCGAGAATATTTAATAGATTATTAAGGAAATATTTGGACAATTTGCATGCTTTATCGAAGCCTACTGGTCGATAAAAAGGCAAAGTAATAAGTATTAATATCATAAAAATAAAACAATACTATTATAATAAAAAAACATCCAAATAAAATTACAAGATAAAATATTGTAAATAAAAAACACGAAAATTATATATATATTTATAAAATATTTATAAAAATATAATCAGTGAAATGTAGTAAAAATCTTTGAACTAACATTTTTTGGAAAATACTAGGTCAATGGATCTATTAAATCTGAAATTAAGCCCTTCTAAATGGCTTCTAAAGGAGGATAATCGAGCTGACTGACTTATTATTTCAGAGTATTTATAGTATTTCTAGCTTAGGCTTATCTTCATATGCGGATAAATAAAGCAAAGTAAAGAGGAAAATCCAAGCAGAGAATTAAAAATTTTATATCAAATAATAATAAAATTGTTTTTGCCTTTTTATTAAATTAGTTAAACTATCGTTCATCCATCCTTTAGTAATAATTCAAGTTTTTGTTTAGCAGAATTATCAAATAAAATGTAATAAATAAATAGGTTTACTGGCGATTAAAGATATCAAACACCACTACTAACCATCGTCGGAATTATAAGCATTAGCTGGGTAAATGTTCCACGGAAAACGATTTTCCACTTTCCACACCGTTATTCGCCTGATCGGTTTTTAAATGCGCTAATGGATTGTTGCTATCGAACGGTTTCGTTTGCGAAAATAATAATAGATGTAATTTAGCAGTTTCTTTTTGTAAAAGAGCTACCTGACTTCTTAACTGTATATTCTCCTGGAAAAAAATATCCTTCAGAATCCATTTAGGATACTGTGAAAATGGAAATCCTAAAAGTATTGTTTAGGTGTCAGTTCTGCATCTGACCTGTTCAAGAAGAGCTGCTCGAGCTGCAACTGCTTCTTCTTTTTGCCTTCTGGCATCTCGCGAGCGCTTCGCTGCATCATTATTCTTTCTTCTCCTTTCGTAATATGCTTCATCCTATAATCTTTTGAAGATTGAGAATAAATTTAAAGAATGGCCGATTCATTAAAGTGGAAGTTCGATTTATCAAGGCGAATCTCGATTCGATTTATTACTGACTGACCGGAAAAAAAACAATGAATACCGAGTGAATGAATAGAATATGGCAAGCATGGAAGCTATGCGATTATGACTGATGGACAGTTGGATTGTTTGGTTTTATTACGATTTCTTTGTTACTGTGTTAGATAGTAGACATTGTTCATCTATAGATGCAATATTCATCAAGCCAACAGGTCAAATTATGAATATATCTGCTCAAGCATGAAAATATTGCCGCCACATAATGACTATGATTAACAGCCCGATAAAGGGAAGTTTTCACTTCATCCGGATTATCCTCATTTTCCTCTTCCACTTATATACCCATCGCCCTACGTAATTTGTCTCGATTTCATTATCCATTTAAATTTTTCAATTTTAATCACAGTATTATTAATATTACAATTATTATCAATATTATTGTTAGGACTTTATTTATTTAACATAAAAATATATTTAATATAAAAATTAAGTAAAATATTTTTAATATAAACAGGTCAAATTTTTATGTTTGATTCCTAATTTTAAGAAAATCTTTCAAATTTTCTCCATTTTTACAAATTATTTTCTGCATTATAGGGTCAGCTATCGTTCTAACAAAGGCCAAAGCATTATAGTTTTGGTCCTTTTCCCTTGGGTTATTATAAAAAATGGCACTCGGGTAATGCTGGGTAACTATCTTTTTATCTTCAAGTGACTGCCTGACGAAAGATTGCATCCTAAAAGCCAGTGAAGTTAATCGAAACCAGAAATAATAAATATTATTTGAGGAAGAAATTACACTTTTAGGAACAAAATGGTATTTTTGGAAGCAATTCCCTAAACTATTGACAATTGTTTGGAAAAGCAATTTTTACATGGAAAATATGGACAAATTTTTAGAAAGGAAATTTTCCACATAAACATGAACAAATCACAGTCTCATGCAATTCAAGCAATAAATCCACGATTTAAAGCAAATAATTGTTCGTAAAACACAGCAATTAGGAATAATAGCAAATATTAGGATAGAAATCATCCAACTATCATCTTTACCTATTATCACATAAAACCTAATGCACCTGGTTGTTTAGGAAAAACCTCTCAACTTTAAATATTATTTTAAGTTCTATAACAATAATTGATTCAATACTAATCTGAATGAATATAATTATGCCGACTGATTAAAATTTCTTTGGATTTATAGGGTCAGTAAAGCAATAAATTACGGTAGTATTGTGCCCTTAATTTGTCAAATAACTGTTGGCAATCGTAAAAGCAGAAAGAACCTCAAAATCGCTCTATTGAACAACGCTCAGCAGCACAACAGCAGCTGCGCAATGGTAATTCTTCACCGATCTTTTAGTGGAAAATATTACAAAAAGTCCGGTCAACGAAAGGTATGCAAGAAGGTCAAATGGCATATTTTAAACATAATCGAGCTTCATTATTTACGATAACCCACAACAAGAAGCACAACATTGTGCAAATCAACAGCAACTGTGTGTGCGTATCTCTACGTTTGTTGTCGCCAAATTTAGCGATTATCTCACAAATGTCAGAAAGTTGTAAATAAGAAAATTACAGCTCACTCGAGTAGAAAAAAGGCTTGTGAAATTCTAAGAATTGGTACTGCCAATCATACATAATTTGTTATTTCCCCACTATCATCATTTAAAAAGTGTTGCATATAAAACCATTTCCTTCTTCTTTCTTGCTAATCCTACTCATCTTTCCTGATAAATATTGGTACTCCCTTACCAGGGTGTTACAGAGGAGATAAAAATGCATATATCCAGCAATTTCATTTTTTACAAAAGGTTTATTCTCATATGAATTTTTTCAAAGCATTCCCCCTAATATATAAAATATATTTCATTAATTTATCACCAGAACGTTATCGTATTGTCTCTTCATCGGTTAACTCCACACATCATAATTATCAATTTTAAATAATAATATATACATAATATTGAATAAAATATTTAATACCAGAATTTATTAATTTTTATCATCAATATTATAAATTCCAATATTATAATTATAAATATTATTATAAATATTATTATATTATCAATATTACTAGTATTTCATTAATATTGTATTAACAGATAATTTTTTAAATAAATTTCCTATTTCTTTTCGTTTATTATTGGAATTTTTAGGATTTTTTTAATACAAATACATTATTTTTATGTATTCTTTTTATCAACCATATTAAATTGTAGTGATAAAAATTAAAAATTCATTATTTGACCATTGATAATTATTAATTATTAGAGGTAAATTGAACATTGAGCGAAAAGTTTGTTAGATAATTCGCCTATCCATTTCACTTTTATTAATTGTTGATTCTTAGAAAACTGTTGAAAAAATTCGATTTTGAAGCAGATTACGAAATCTTACCTTTTTTTCATTCGGAATTGGCGCAGCTTGCTTTCGATGTGGAGAAGCTTGAGGACTTGAGGAGATCACTGTAGATGTGCATGACTGAGGACTAGCTGGTGTGGGTTCGAGTTGCGTTCTTTTAGGAATTGGTGTTGCAATAGTTGTGGGTATTGTTGAAACAATCGGCGTTATGAATGGTGCTAAAGGAAATTTTGGAAGACTAGTAAGATTATTAAGCTGTTGTGTAAGTGCAAAAAAGCTAGGATCAGAGAAAGGAAAAATGGGAAAATTGGGTATTGTTGTTGTTGTTGTTACTGCAATAGGTGTTCGCAATGCGGATAGAGCGGCCGTGAGATCTGCAGAAAGAGGTGTTTGATCAAGCGATGTGCTGAAATTTAACAAAATTTAAATTATAAGCTGAAATTTCGATTCTAACTTAGGTCTTTGGGTCCAATTGGGATTAAGAATAAATATTCTCGAATCACAAAATTTTTGTAGCTTTAACTTTCTTTCATCCAGGTGATGTATTTTATATTTTATTCTACTAAATGCGCAGTGGTGAGAAAATTAAGAAATGGAGAATAGCCATGATTCTAGCCATGTTTTAGTCAAATGTCGTTGTTTGAGTCCAATATTAGAGAGCCAACATAGCCATAACTGCCTAAATACGAAGTAGACCAACAGTTTTATTTCTGATCAGATATGCCTGATAGAAAATACAAAAAATATCGGAAAATGGGTTAGAAATAGAGAAAAGCTTGAATATCTTGAAATGTTGGCGATGACCTGGATGGAAGTTGCGGTGAACGAACTGGACTTATGCGGTCACATGTAAAATCCACGGCTGTACTTTGCATCGTTTACAAAAAATTTTTCGAACGGATCGAGAAAATTCTTCAGTAGTGGTCAGTTAAGCAAGAAAGGTCGAAAGGTCAGACCGGCGCTCGTGAAAATATTGAATGCTAGTGTATATATGCGAAACAACGTAATGATTCGCCCATTATGGTTCCGCCCCAAACTGACCTCTAGTGACCGATCGTTTCGAGAGCAACACTTTTCTTATGTCATTTATCGAGCCAAATCGTTCAGGGTCAACAAGTTGCACAAGGATACACATGCGTTGCATAATCATCGATCATTCTGGTATACAACCCATTAATATGCATTAGCATTAGCAATGCATAGAAAGCAGAAAGTACACATGTGTTTGCTTCGCAAGCATGACTGATATGCGGATTGATTATTTGCAAAATTTTCAAAATGCGGTTCGCCCTCCGGTGAAGGGTACAACGATTGATTTTACAGAAAATACGCGGAAAATCCAATAAAATGAAATAAATAAAACGAGCTATCCATCAATATTTAATTAAAATTGTCGGAAATAAAATAAAATATTATAATGTCTCACCTTTGTAATTAGCACATTTGGCCTATGGTACTGATAATGCGAGAGAAGAAAAAAGAATATATGCACAACGCTCACATTTTAGCCAGTCGAGCCACCCAATATTTGTACAAACTATTGGGAGAAGAAGAGGAAGGAATAAAATATGATAAAGATTCATAACTGCCATAAACATTTTGAAAACAGATCAGATTGCTCATTAATTCCAAATTGAAGTAAATTATCAGCATCGGCGGCTGAATCTGATTTGACTTTTAATGACAAAATTTACTACATTTTTACAGAAAACGAAAACAATTCGAAAAAGAAAAACTATTTTTCGAAAGAAACTTATTATTATCACTAAAATCCTTTATCAGATTATAATTCCAACAGTTCGTTGCATCAAATTTTTGCAATTAATAATTTATCCTAATTTTCGATTTGATTTTTTGCTTGAAAGTCAAATAAAATTGTGAGCATAAATTTCGATCAGAAAATAGACTATAAAATTGTTTATATCTGCTATTACAATATGATTAATAATAAGCTCGATGGTGTTTACCAAATCGAATCTCGTACACTACTCGAAATGTAATAAAGCAACCACAAAAGTTAATCGCCGAGGGCGAACGCAATTTTATCATCGCTAAAGATAAATTGAATCAAATGAAATTCTTCTTCACTTCTTCTTTCGCTGCTTCCAATCACATTTTTTCATTTTTTTTGTAAAAATATTCGCGAAAAAGGAGTGAAAATGAATCGCCGAGACTCATATTGAATGGAAGTCCAAAATCTTTTATTTCTTCCAGAAGAATATTCGTATGCGTTTAAAAAATTTTGCAAAATTAGTTGATTCACTTTCGATGTTTTCAATCCAATTATTCACTCGAATATTGCCAATTAAAAGATTTTTCAAAGAATTCGGAACGGAAGGGATTTTCATTTGCTGCAAGTCTTATTTTAGCTGAGCGGCCAAGTCTACAGTATTCCCTGTCACATTCGCATTTTTATGCTCAAATTTCTATCCGAGGTTCATTCCAAAAAAGATAATAAATTATGGCAATGACTGTATAATCGTGAATGGCTAGCTTATTCAACTAATGTAAATCGATCGACATATTTGAATCTGTCCGAATGTCATCGCAATTGTTGCGTCATTATCGGTCATGTCTTAGAATGAGCAATCATAAAAAGAAAGAGTTACAGGTTCTTGTGAAGATCTTCTAAGCAACCGATAGTTCCACTTGGATTGCTTAGCAAAATAATCCGACGAATTGCATAATAACAGCTTTCGCTGAATGTTAAAATAGTGAGTGGCAGATTGCTTGCATAAAAATTCTATTATTTTCTATGATTGCACGGAAAAATAAAACGATTTCTTAGACGTTAGCAAATTTAGTTGGCATAAATTGATCAGTGATTAGATTACTTTATAAGTATAAATTTATATCTGCTAATTAACATGTAAATGAGTAAGTAAGAGAGTAAATAATTAAATAATAAAGAATACAGTAAGCATTAATATCGCAAATCTTGTAAGCCAGGAGACTTCTTCTTTCTTTTAAGAGTGCTCACCATTACAGGTTAAACTCGCTCCACTGGCTTGTCGCAATTGGGCAATATGCCATGGGGTCCTTGGCGATAGAAATACAGGTGAGTCGCCAGCATCACCTCTCTTAAAAATTATCCTAGTATTACTAAGAAAACAGATTATTTCCTGGAGTAATTCCGAAATTTTCGTCTATTTTCAAAATTTGCAATAATAATTTTGTCGTTTCTTAAAATGCAAATTTAAAATTTGAAAAAATGTCGATGATATCGATAAAATAGATAAATATATGGAAAATTTTGCAAATTTTTTGCCACAATAGGAATAATTATGGCCTTTAATCGACCTTTGACATGTGAAATATTTGCTTTTGCATATTTTACAAGTGAATGTTCTCCAGAGATTGAACTGTTTTTCCATTTGAATATGGTTCTTTACCATATGGTTGATTTTATCAACATCTTTCTCTCTCATAAAACCACTATTCACCCATTTTCGCTTATTCAGATGTAATACGATGCATCCATCATCAATCTGTTTTTCGCTAATTCGACCACAGCACGAATTGATCAACTGATTACTATCCGTTGAAAATCCTTTAATTTGCATTTCCTATTTTTCCTTGTTTTTCTTAAAAATTTAGAAATTTTTTTGATTATAAGAAATACAATTGCTACATTCATTTCTGACTTCATTTCATCAGATCAAAGCTGAATCCACTGTTACTTTACTAAACAGCCGAATGAAAAAGGTCAACGGTTAAGCTTGCATAAGCTCTCAATAATCCCTTAGTGTAACGCAAGTTGACCTTTGAGGAAACGATCGTTCTTTCAAAGGCTTCTTTTTTATGAAGGCCTTTTGACCGAACAATAATTCCTATGAAGTACGGCGTTGATTTTGACCTCATCATCATCATCATCCTATCGTGTAATACCGCCATTATTTGCCGCATTCATCATTGTAATGATGCCGCTTTTTGTTGTTTGAAGGCGTCAACTTATTAAGCGGGGCATATATTATTATCGAATAAGGTTTTTAACTAAATCCATTCACAGAAATGCCGACGAACAAATTTCAAGGCCACACGAGTTGTTTCTTAAACTTATATTCTTATTCATTCATAAACGTGCATATATAAAATAGATATTTTTGTTAAAAATGCAAATAGCGTCGGTGCTGAGGTTCGATTCCCCGCAGGAGTAAACCTGTACAAAAAACCGGGCGATGCTGGCGACTCACCTGTATTCATAAAAGATATTTTTGTTAAAAATGCAAATTGTATGACAATTGCATGATAATTGTATAACTAAATTGAATAACTGAAGATAACTGCGGATAAATTGCAGCAATGATTATTATTTTAGCGTATAAGATTTTTTCTCGACTTCAAAACTTTATTGGTGTTAATCGAATGGCTCCTATATCATCTCCTTCTATTTCCAACGATATTCACCATTTCTGGTTTCATCGATTGCATTCACTATTGAGGTGAGATGTCCCCTAACTCAAAACAGAAACAGCTTTCCAAATTATAAATAGCTGACTGAAGATGATATATTAAAAATTTGAAAGGCATATTTATTAGAACGATAATCAATTCACCTAAAATCATCGTCTTAAATTCCTTCTAATATATGAAATTTAGATTTCACCTAATATAAAAGGTAACTGAAGTTGAGCCTAGGATGCAAGTTTCGACGTGCAGTTTAGGCTTAGATTCAGGATTGCAAGAGATATGGCTAGGTTCTTTATTTTCTTTATTTTTTCTATGCTTAGCGCATTTCTCGCATTTGTTGGATTTGGATAACTTTTCAATTCACTTACCTATTTTGAAAATTTGTCAGTTAATGCTGAAGTGGAACAGCGATTCTTTTTCACAGAATCCGAATACATCAAAAATTTTTTGGTAATTATTTGATTAATCAGTCATCTATAGGTTTAATTTGAAATCTTCGTTAGAAAAGGTCACAAATGGTGTCATTATTCCCAAAAGTATGATGATTGATATATTGGCTATTCATTGTTTTGCTTTGGCTCTTGAAGTCTTTTAATGACCGATATGCAAATATAGATATCATTAATTATATTGAAAAATGTATAAGAAATTAAAGAAGAATCTGAATTTTTTCCTTTTTTTCTCTTGAAATTCTTTAAACAGTTAAAAGAAATATCCAGTTAAACAGTTAAAATATCTATCCATGCGGTATATTCAAGCCTAGTGTCATCGTGATCGTCATGATCATCTTGCTTGGAGATAGATAAGGTAATTACATAGATTAGCAGTTGGAAGAAGAGAGAGCTCAATCTTAACATCGCGTACGGATTGATCCCAACGGACTATAATTTTTTGCTATAACTATTTGAATAACACTAAGATATTGCAATCAACAATAAGGATCCTTAATTGCTGCGCCAACGGAATCAGCAATGAGGACGGTACTCTTTAAATGGTTCGCCAGTTTTTGTTTTGATGTACTCTAAGAAATCAAGGAGCATATTGAAGATACTTTAAAAACCAAAATGACCAGTTTAACAGCTATAAAATATAAAATTGTGATGTAAGTGGATTTATTTGCTTTTATTGCATACCAGTACTTAGTCATTGTTGACCTTTTGTTGAGAGGTCAACGCCGCTTTCATCTAAAAAATATCGCAACTATGGGTACATAATTTTATAAAGACTGCCCACAATACATAAAGAGGGACCATTTGTTTCGTTATTTTAAGGTTTTCGTTTTCTTTCTTTTACTGTTTGGTCATTTTGTTGACCCTCGATGACCTCTCTACTGTTCTTCACTTGTTCTGTCATTAATTGCATTTTGCCCATTCAAAGCTCCAGTGCATCTGACCACTGGTCAGTTCGAATATATAAACACTGTTGCGTTTTATTTTTGATTTTCTCTCATTTCCGCTATGCGATTTTCACAAATCATCTAATTTAAGCACTTGTGCTGATTCGATAATTTATATCCTTTTGACCTAAAGATGACTACGGTACGTTCGCGCATAATTATAATGTAATTTGCAAAAAAACCGGCTTCTTTTGAAGTGCCCAGTGGCCACAGATGACCATTGTTTCGTCGACAAATAATAATGTCGTTATTTTGCAAATTTCTTTCATGGTTGTACATTAGGGGAGACCAATTCGATGCAGCAGTTAATTGGCGTCGATTATCTCGAAGTATTTGGTACTTCAGGAAAAGTTCATTATTGGGTAGGCCAGCATTTTGCACAACACGATGTATTCATTTGGCATTTGTTTTCATGCTAATGGGCGATTAGAGGTGACAATTGTCAGCGCTGCAGTAAGGGGCAAACAAGAATTCCTTTGATTTGGATGTCATTAAAATGATATCCGGGTACTAGCTGCTCACCTGTCCTCTCCTATACAGCTTTGCTATATAGGCGAATCTCCTTCCATTAATCAGTACACCCAATCAAAATAAAAGTGATTTGTACTCTCCAAAACTGAAGAAGAAGTACAAAATAAATAACAAATGGACAAGTGAAAGCTGGAGTAAATACCTTACAGCGGATTAAATCAACATAAGCAGATTGATAAACAAGAAACTTGTTTAAACTGGTTTGATCTCATCATCTAAATAAAAGTTAAATACACGAATATTAAATATTGAGAATACTTTAACGCTGATATCAACCGCTGTTGCTTAATAAACTGAAGATTAATTGTTAATTTTCAACAATGCAATAATCGAGCTAATAATCAAGAAGATATCTTCGAAAATAGTAAATTTTTTTAACTCTCTTTGGCTGAGTGAAAAAAAAATCCAGTTAAATCCAATTAAAAATATATCGCTAGTTGATGCCAAGAATCCTGCCTTTTATCCCTAAATGGTCCTCTAAACTTTAGAAAAAGAAAAAAAATAAATCATTATTTATTATTGTTGTGGAACTCGGCAAGTTGAATTTATTATTATATAGATGGCAGAATAAGGTAAATTTCGACAAATCTCAGAGAAAGAATCTTTATTAAAAATCGTAAGGCCTTTGCAAAAATTCATAATTTTGCTTGCACTTTTGCATCGCAAAATGTGGTACCAAAAATACTGAATGTATTTGCACTTAGAGCATTGAATCCATAGTATGAAGCAAAAATTCATAGAAAAAATTTTAAATTGGTCTGAAATATCAAATTAATGGTTTTAAAGATGGTCTAATATGAATTTTAGGAACCAAATAGACTAATTTCATTTGATTAATTCTCTTATCAAGTTAATCAATTTTTATGCCAAGTGGTGATGTATAATTTCAAGAAATTTTTTGCAAACTATTTATTCCATAACGCTGTTTCTTGTTCTCGCTTGTAAGTCTTCTAAACAAATTTCTTCCATTTTTTCCTTTTCAGTATGTTTAAATATAATATAATACAACATAATATAAAACTATGCATTTTATTGTTGAATAAACGACATGGTAATGCAAAAATTGGTACTTATTTATGCGAAAGGAACGATATTTTGTTCTTATTTTAAGCTCAGATTTTTATGCTCTGAAAATAATTCAAAAAGATTTCATTTCTCTACTTTTTAAAACAAATTTAAGGAAGATTAAGGACGATACCTTACTTATTATTCTGAATATTGGCAAATATAAAAAGAAGAACAATTACGCTGGCACGAAGCCTTGCCTCCTTAGTTAAGACGATAATAAAATCCAGCATCCATTCAGCTGTTCCGATCCTTTCCTCGTATCTCTCGGATTTCACTATATTAATGATAGATTTACCCGTATTTCTCTTCATGACAGAATTACTCTTAGAGAATTACTCTTAGAGAAGATTTAAAGATCTAAACGACTATCGTGAACGAATTTTTGATCTCTGTGGAGATTTTTCTTAGAAATGACATTTTCGGCTGAATCTGAAGTGAAATTGCATTTTTCGTTTAGTTTGGAATGAAACAGAGAATCGTTTTTGGAGAAACTTATTAAAAAGGAGTCAGTACAGCCAACCGGATTTTCTTTTTTGATTTACTCCAAATTTACTTCTGTCGAGAGACAAATTATCAAAGCTATAGTTTGAGCAATATTTTACTCAACCATCCTCTGATTATTTTTTTGATAATTTTTTTACATAAATAGAAAATTACAAAAATTCATTGCAGAGGAAGGAATAAAAGCAAATGGAGACATAAGGATTTCTTCCATAAAATTACATTCATTAAATATGATATATATTGATGAAATGCATTCAAACTGGCCATTTCATATTTCCACTCGAAATCTATCGTTGAGTTTTTCGTTTTATGGCTTAGGCTCTTTGGCTGAATGATATAGGCCATCCTCTATAACTGAATGTATATACGCCAAAAAATTTCAAAATTAATTAGATAAATTTTCAGAAATTTATAATCAGAGATTAATCCATCCTATGAAATTTTATATAACAATTTGAAATCTGCCAATCCTCCTCGAATACTTATTAAGGTAAATAAATGGTGGCAAATGGTAATGTCTCATAATTCGTTTTTTTAAGATTGATATATAATTTTAAGTTTAATTTTCATGAGAGAAATTTAATCAAATAATCGTCAAAAATTTTAAATTTATTTGAAAGTAATTCTTCAATTTTTAAATTCTTCAATTTTCCTTCTAAAATTTTCCTCACTTATAATATTCCTTCCATTGGTCAAAGAACTCTGTTAAATTAACTGAAAACGTTCGAAAACATTTTATGCGCCGCTTAAATTCTGATTTTGCTAATAATTGTGTCAAAAATATAATATAAAAATATATAAAAATATAATATCAATAATATAATAATATATAATAATATAATATAAAATACAATATATATAATATCAAAACATAAATAACATATTAATAAATAAAATTTGTAATAAATAAATTTTTTTAATAAATAAAATAAATGAAATTTTGGTTTATAAGGATTGATAGAATAAAACAAAATCTGATTGATATTTGAAAGAAAATATCAATCAGATTTTTTCGATCTTGGAACTACGAAATTTTATAATCTCTTATGAAATTTAAATAATTCAGGAGGTAATGCAGTGAAGATTGGGAAATCTGTTTGCAAGGTTAAGGTGATGGCTCATAATTCCATGGTTGGCTTATCGTTTTTGCCTTGGCCAATATCCATCATTCATATCATTTAATTCAAACAGATCCTGTGTTCTTTGGCTGATAATACTAGTTTTTCTTTTTTTCTAAGAATGCTCACCATTACTGGTTCATCTCACTCCGATGGCTTATCGTACTGGACAAATATGCCAAGGAGGACAAATATCTCTTGGCGATAACACAATAGTTATACTTTTATTTTTATTTTCATTTGTTTTTTCATTCTCTTTATTCCTTTCAGGAGCCCATATCTTCTGCTTAATCTTTGTTTCAACAAATAATTCCAAGCATTTTTCCTCATTCAAATTAAAGTTATAGTTGTCTGCTGTACGATGCAAAGAACTTATATAGTTTTAGTTAATAAGTGATTAATTGCCATCATTTCTGGTTAGATTTATTCCATTGGCTACTGAAATGAAACTTTCGCTAAAGAATGAATAAGGGATTTAAGTAGTCGGATCCACAGCGCTGCCCTGATGCAGGTTTTCATACCACAAGCAAGCAAGCATTTCTCAAAGCAAGGTTCAAGGAAGTTCAGAGATACCTTCTCAAGGTGTATGCAACCTATAAGATATTATTTGAATTGTCCTTTTTTCTAAGATATACGATTAGGCTTGGCTTAATCCTTAGCGAAGTGTGAAAATTTTGCAAGTTATTTAAGAAAGTTAAATGATTTAATAATTAAATATTTGAAAAACTTTCCAGTTTTGATTTTTGATGAGGTAAATAGATAAATGAATAATTTTTAAAGTATAAAAGAGATCCTCAGATCAGCGAAAGAACCATTGCAAGCTGTACAACGATTTTATTCATTTAAAGGCATTTTTCGACAACAGCCAACTTAACAACCATGAGGTGCTGCGTTCTTAATTTTATGGTAGTTTTTTGAATAAATTTTTAAAAAAATCCTCCAAATTTCTCAAATCTTTTCGAAACATGCGATTCCTTCCAACGGTTTCTTTCGCCTGTCAAAAAATCATCTTTAGAGATTTGATAAAATTAACAGATAAAATTGTTTTTCCTGTTTTATCCATCTATTTTTCTCCTCGTTGATCTTTCTTTAGAAAATTTTCCTGACAAAACAACGATATGAATTTTTAAGATTTTTCGACATCTTTTGAAAAAAATTTTTTTTTGATTTTATCACTTTTATCAATTTCCAATCCACTAAGAAATTATTGTTTTAATGATAATAATAATAATCATAAGGATAACCAAAAAAGATTAATCAGAAATGGAAAGCGGTCGAATATAACAATTTAAATTTTATTTCAAAAAAATTAAGTCTAAAATATATTGAATTAAATATATTGAAATTAAGTTTAAATATTGAAAATAAAAAATATTTGGTATTTTTCAGTAGAGCCATAAGTGTAATTAAATGATGCTGCTGACTGGGACGCTTCATTAGGCTAGCAAGTGTTGTTTGAAACCTCTGATTTGCAAATTTGGCTTGGTTTGAACATTTACTTTTAGTGAGAAGTCTAGAAAAATTTTGGATTATTGTGACAGATTGCTCTCAAATTATTCCAATCTAGTTTATGAAGTGATGGTTAATTGAGATAAACCAAATATTCCAATATATATTAAAGTTTCATCGTTGGATAGGATCATTGAGGCCGTTTTTTGTTAAAAATCCCATCTCGCTTTTATCATTTACTATTTGCCTATTGAAATTTATTTTTATGAACCTTTTTTTGCAATATGGGCAAAATGCCCGGGTGGCATATATATATATATATATATATATATATATTATATAAATCACCTGTGAATTATATAAATGAGTTCGATGCTCCTCTTTCAATAAATTTGTACCGCTTAATTATTAATACCCCTCTACAGTTTCTTTTCGAATTGACAAAGCAATCTCACTCCAATAGCTAATAGTACCAGCTAAACCTATAAATAATAACATCTGTTTGAAAAATAGTTATTCTGCAATAAATTCCTTCATCAGTGGTATTCAAACAGAATATACAAAACATTTTATTAAAAAATATTTTTATCATTTTTTATTTTCCTTTTTTTAACAGCCATTCCTTGTTTTGCTGGTTAAAGTGGAAGCCTTTCGTCAGTTATTCAACTGGGAGAGAAATCAGTTTCCAAGCAGTTACTTGGACTCAATTTTCATAATAGAATTCGTCTTACCAAAAACTATTTTTTTATATTTGATTCTATTTTACTTCTTTCTACTTCGGACATGATTTTTTCAAGACAGTTCCATAGTTATAGTCTTTTATCGTCATATATATATATCCTCTATTATCCTGTAATTTTCAAGTTGGTTGATTATAGGCAACGATCCCTTTAAACTTGTTTTTTCCCAAAGAAACTTTGCGAAAGATATTCCTAAATAATTTTTGTATTGCTAAAATTTTTTTTGCTCCATTAATATTTAGTTTCTTGCGATCGAAATTTGTGGTTCAAGAATATCGTTTGCGAGAATACTAAAAAAGTTGATCATGAAAATGGGTCAACATAGCGACAACGGAATGTTTCAAAAATATACGGAAATTGACATGAAGAATTTCCGTCGTTTAGCATTTTCTGCAGTTGCTCTTAGCACTGTAACGATGCTTTCTTGCATTATTTTTGCACCATTATCATATCAATATGTTCAACGACTACAAAGTAATGTGTTGAATGACATGGATTTTTGCAAGGTTGTCATTGTTGTCTTATTAAACCAGTGGGTAATTAATTTTGAGCAGTTAACCTTGATAAGAAAAAATTTTTTGAAGAATACTTGAAAGAAACACCCTATGAAAAAGCCGATTGGATGCTAACTTAGAAAATCATTGGACCAGTTTTAGAGTCGTAATCGAGACCTCTGGTATGAAGTTATCGCTGTTCAACTTGCAAAAGGGCAAAATGATAAAGCGAAAAGAACAATAGAATATGCAAATATAAATAGTCCACGGTTATTTGCTGAGCTCATACAAAAACACATTAACCACAGGTAGCTTGAGGATTTTAAAATATAACTGAGAAAAAGTATATTTATTTTGAGATTAAATATGAAAAATTTCGATATTGTTCCAAATATTTATAATTTTTAGACAAAGTTCAAAAGCACTTTATCATCGACAAAGGCGCGACACCGACAGTTTTGAAACCGATGAGGAGAATAATGTCACTGGCCATGAGACTGATCATGATCGCCCTAAGGCGACTGATGATGCTATAAATGAAATTCGAAAACCCACAACAATATCGGGAAAATATAAGAAACTATGTTATTCTTCACATAAGTTCGTCGAAAAGCAAACGAAAATTACGGATCGTGAATATACAAATAAAAATCCAGTCGAAATAATCCTGATAATTTGTAATTGATAGTAAACAAATTTACAAATTTTTATTGCAGGCTGTAGCTGCACAATCGGTCCCCCTGGACTGCCTGGTGAGCCTGGCATTGATGGAGAAAACGGAAAAGATGGGAAGCCTGGACTTAATGGAACTCCTGGAAGAGGTTCTATCTGAAATTCTAACTTAGAGGAATTTTTTAATTTATAAATCACGCACTTATTTAATCATTTAATTAATTTAGTCTGCAAAGCTTAATTAAACAAAAAATAAATTAATTTTTTATACTAATATTTTTGATTTCTGTGCAAAACAATTTAACATAAAAATCGAGATTTCAAATATTCAGAATTAATAAACAAAATTCATTTTCAGATGCCGATCTGCGATCACCAATAAAACTTTGTATTCAAGAATGCCCGCCAGGGCCACCAGGTCCAGCAGGACAACCAGGAGACAAGGGGCCTAGAGGATATTCAGGTGAAACAGGAGAACCCGGGCCACCTGGAGTTCCTGGAGAAAATGGACCACCAGGAATTCAGGGGTCACCTGGTCTTGTTGGCTTACCTGGTAATCCTTTCTTTATAAATTGATCAGCTTTCGTAAATTAAACAAACTGAAAAAATCGGCAATTTTTTTAGAGAAGAAATCGACTAAAATTTTAGGATGGCCTGGAAACATAGGAGAACCTGGCAAACGCATTCTTGGTATTGCCCCACCTGGTCCTCCTGGCCGACCTGGTATTATGGGTCCTATGGGACCACGTGGTTTGCCTGGAACAGATGGTAAAACAGGGAAAAAGGGACCACCTGGACGAAGAGGAGATGATGGCAGCAAAGGTATATTTAATAATTTGCAACTTTAGGCCTGCGAAACAGTGTTAAACAAACTACTCCTCTTTTTCGTATCTTTTTTGATCTTACTCTTATCCGTAATTTAAATTTCATATTTCAGGACCTTATGGCAAACCTGGCGTTACAGGCGCAGTAGGTGCTGATGGACCGCCAGGTGAGCCTGGAAGTTGCGATCATTGTCCAACCCCGAGATTACCGCCTGGTTATCGTACTTAGCTAGATATATTAATATAGTATAATTAAATGTGTGTAGAAGTTGTTGGCTGTAAAATTTTTAATTATGAATGTAGGTATCAAACTGCAGCAGTAGATGTGGTTAATTGATATTCTCATGTCACATTCTTTTATTTTTTCGTCGTATTCCCCAGTAGCTTATTTTCTGCATTCTTCGAAGAAAAATTCCTCGATTGGTGATGGATGGTTTGTTAATCGTCCAAGGGACAAAAAACATTTTTTATTTGGTTCTATGAGAGTTAAAAAATTTTTAAATGGGTTCTGAATGAGATCGATCGTGAAAATAATTGGTTTGACAACGATTTTTCGTGTGAAAAAATAGTACTTAAATTTTTTGCATATAAAATATGGGATTTATTGCTTAAACATTTGTGCACACGTGGCTTTTTCTCGAAATCTTTTTTTACGATGATTTTTTCGAAACTGTTACAGTTTCGATGAATTAAAATCTTTAAAATCTTTGTAACCTTCAATTAATTTTTTTTTGTTATAATTTTTCATTTTTTTAAAAAAATTCATTTTTTTTTAAGCAAATTTGCTCGTTTTTTTAATATATATTGGGTAGATCTTCACAAAAGCGAATTTTCCTTTTCTTTACGTTTTCTTATACATTTGAAAAGCTTAATTGGTAATTTTTATCTGGAAGAGCGTTATATGCAAGCATCTCTTCCTTAAAGGAGACAATATTTTGGCAATCACCTTTTCCACTTTGGCTGCATTATGAATTATCAAAAATTTTTTGCCTTTTGCTCAATTCGAATACGACTATCCAGATTTATTAATTATAACTGTTCGATAAATGCAAAAAAGAACACACATTTAATAAAAATAATGAAAAATAAAAATTCATTGATTTTCATGATTAGTAATTACTTTCTGTATATATTCTTTAAATTCTGAAAAGTTTGATTTTGACGATAAAATGCTCAAAAAAATGAATATATTAACTGCATAATAAGTTAGAGCGTAATGAGAAAAAAGAGATATTTTTTTCTAGTCGAATGCTTCAAGGAAATAAGCTTTTTCGATAAAATTTTGGGGAAAAAAATACTAAAAAGAAATTGAAAAAAGTTGTTGCTAATGTTGTTCATGGATATTTAATGTCGTGAAGAACACACATTGCGCAATGCTAAGCCACTACTGCGAAATAAAGATAGAATTTTAAGGAAAATAATTTCACTTTAATCAGTCACTTAGCAATAAGTAAGCAAAAGCTCACCATTTTTGAATAGGCTTATTCCACTGGCTAATGGTGGAATATAACCATTCTAGCATCAGAATTTTGTCAATTCAGGACAAATGCATGGACAAATCCCAGTCAAATTTCTTAGTAGTAGGCTTACTGATGCCAAGAATCTCTAACCTAATACATACACTAATTCTCATATTCATAAAAATGGATGATTAAAATCGCGTTATATGAAAGTTGAAAGAAAGGAGGTTTAAAAAAAATAAAACGATTACAACCAAAGAATTTCTTCTCATCTTAAATTTCATAATATAGAATTTTTGAATACTGTGTTTGCCTACAAAAATCTAGTACTTTCTAGTATGAATTGAAAATAATACCTTCAAAAGTTATTTTATCATCGCCATTCTTATCCGCGCTATTGATCAAATTGATTAGAAATCTCAGATTTGTTTTAAAAATTGGGTCTCTCTTTTCACCCTAAAAATGATTTATTAGATTCCTGAAGTTACTTCTGGAATTTCCTAAAATCTTTTCAACCGAATTGCTTTTAAATTGTTTTCTATTCAATCGCGAATGATTTTTGCTTGAAGAGTAAATTCTCTCCAACTTCTATTTTGCCCTCTTTTTTCCTCATTTTTATTAAAAAAAAAGTGAAAAGTAATTCAGCGATAAATATTGGTGAATATTGGCTTTCTTTATTGATAAAATTATTCATCCTAAAAATTCAAAAATTCATATAATCGAATAGTATGGTTGTTATTCAGCAAAAATTCGGATATAAACACTTTATCTGCAGCAAGTAGCATGCACATCACATCTTCTTTACTGATAAATCCACTCAAATCCTTATCATGGTGTCGAAACATTTCACGCATTTCTTGATCTGAATCACATAATAGAAGGATCGTTTATACAATAATAACAATAATTGCTCAAATAATTAATTAAGAAAACATATTAACCAAAGATTTCCATCATTTCATAACATATATTACTAAATTCACCGAAATCCCAATGATTAAGAATAAAAGTGACTTACCCCAAGTAACAGTCATGCTGTGAGATACACAAATGTAAAGCAAGGCAAAAGGCAGAATAAATAAGCACCACCTAACTTCTTCATTATGCGATGTTTTAGGTTCTCAATTTTCGAACCGGATTCCTGCAAATTGTTTATTTTGTTCAATGAAAAGTTGATGGTTGATGAGTGGTAAACAAAAATCTAGAAAACAGATCGTATATGTTAATACCTCGCGAATAAAATGTTAAAATTGATATAAATGATAAGTGATTGGGAAAATGATAAAATATTAAAATTGATATCAAAAAAACTTTTCGTATAGTAAATTAAGCAAATTATATTTTCTTGCGATGCATATAAGGTAAAAACAAATGTTTGAAAATCTATAATTATTGGTTTACTAAAACCATTGCATCTGAGATAAATACTTGAAAATTTAAGAATTTTCTTGTACTCCAAAAGGACAGATAAAATGAATTTTTTCTCTGGTTTTGGCTGAAAAATATTAATGGGTAATTGAATGGGTAATGTTTGGTCTTAGGAAATATATAGGTATTTCAAAAGATAAAGTCTATTAAATTAGTATACATAATATGCGAATATTTCACATTTCCAAATTTCCAATCGTTAAACGAATGAAGCGAAAATTGCTTTCTTCCTGGATACATAAAGAAAAAAAGCGGAAATGGTGAACCAAATTTTTTCCAAATATTTATTGGCATTCACAGCTTATTTGCCACTAAAATCCGCTAATTCTAGTCGTTTATCTTATCGTATCGTATATATTCTGAAAAACTATTCAATCTTCCTTTTGTGGCCACTTTTTCCCTAAAACTTTTCAGTGGTCGTTATTTTCAGCATATTCACTCTTACTTAGGCTTACTTCCACCAAAGGTTGAGAATTGAATCCTCATGCCTCATCAAAGTAAGCAGAAAGTATTAAATTTAGTCCGAAATGAGAATCAAACCACTAGTATGGCTAATAAGTTAATATCAGAATTATGCACATTTATCCTCTCCTTTAGTAAGTCGTTGCAATAAACCGCCTGTAACTGTCGATTTCTTTAAAACTCTATAAAAGTTATTTGCAAGCAAAATTTAAGCAAATTCTTTCTATAACGCCATAATATTTTCCTTAAAAAATTTTGTTTTTATATTTTAAACAAATTATTTATAAACCGCTGCAAAACAAACGAAGAAGTAAACAAATAATTAGAAATAATTAATAGAAACTTTTTCGGTTTTCGGTTTTGGTTTTGAAGAATAAAAATTTTTTTAAAAAATAAATTTTTAATTATTAATTAATTAAATAATTTTTAAAACCAATAATAATTTTTTACAATTCGAAGAGTGAAAATCCACTATTTTAACAATTCTTCTTTTAACATCGCTAGCTATATCCGGTTTGGCTTAGTGCTGCACCAACTGCGATGAGGATGAGATCTTTTCACCAGAGAGGAGTCAGTTGGGGGAATTTATATAAGAAATATTCTGGTAGGATTTACTTCAAAAATCTTTCAAATTATTGGAATGAATAAAAGAAAATTCGATTTCTTTTAATGGGAATATCCTTGTTAGTCATAAATTCCATAAATTTAGTGAAGAAAATTCACACATAAAAAATTTTGCAAAAATTTGTGAAACAATCAAAATTCGATGAAATTATGGCTAAAATTGGAGTAAGTTTTTCTTTTTCTTGTTTTTTATGCATTTCTCCTCTATTTTATTTGAAAAATATTCTTAAACCAATGAAATAAATGAAATGGCAATTTATGGAAAAATTTTGGAATTCGTGGTGTTTAGTGCACCAAAATCATGGGCTTTTTGCTCATTCATTGTAAGTTCAAAATGAAAAACTTTCAAGCGAGAAGTAATTTCGGTGCATGTCGGTCAAGCTGGAGTTCAAATCGGTAATGCTTGTTGGGAATTATATTGTCTTGAACATGGTATACAACCAAATGGCATTTTACTCGATGAGCAAGCGTTTATCAGTGAAGACGATTCATATAATACTTTTTTCGCTGAGACATCTCACGGTTAATAATTACTTTAGTGGTATTTATAATTTCCGAAATTAGTTATTTCTCTTATTCTCTTATTTCTCTTATTTCTACTTTTTAAAATTCTCAAAAATACTATTGAAGTGTCTTTTAATAAAAATTGGCAATAAATAAAGCTTTGAGAAGATTTTAATATTTCAAGACAAAGCCCTTTTAGAACATTTTTCGCTCGGCCGAAATTCAAGATCTGCCTTCACTTTTCCATATTTCAAAATTCTAAGAATTAAAAATTTTTCATAAAAGAACTGGTTGTATATTGCTGATTGGGGCTCTTGCTATTCCCAAATTCTCTACCTGTTTCGCTAGTCAGGATTTGTTCCATAAATTTCGCTAGTCGGGATTTGTTCCATAAATTTGAATTGGAGTATGAAATATTGAAATTTTAAGCAAGCAAATTCTTTATTAACAGAAATATTGACCTCAAACTTCAACCTCAAACTTGGGTAATTCAACATTACATAATTAAGTTATAATTCGCCATAAAACAGTCGCAGTCACATCGAGTCAAATCCCAAATGATATATAAATTAGTATTGGCAATAATAATTGTAAATAGAAGTAATTAAACCATCCCAAATGGATGAATTAAGTGAAAAACGTCGAGCTCGGCCGCATGAACCCCATCTTCCACTAAAATGATCATTCTGTAAGGACGATGTCTTTTAAATATTTCAAATAGAAAGTGAATATATTAGAAGAATTTATCATACAACTTAACAAACCAAAAACTGAAATTCAAACGGAGTTTTGACGTTTACAATAAATTACATTGAATTAGTTCGATAGATCAAAAATCAGATTCAAAATTGTCCTTAGTACCAAAATTAATTCACATTGAACGATTAAATGTATCATGTGAACAGCAACAAAAAAACTATTCAAATAAGTGATTATTTCATCAGATTTGCAAAGGTTATAGCAAAATTTACTACAAATTTCTATGTTCTAAATCATGCAAATCTTGTAAACTTGGTTCATATTTAGGCAAGCATGTTCCTCGAGCTGTATTTATCGATCTCGAGCCGACGGTCGTAGGTAGAATTTTCATATTTTTCTTAATTGCTGAAACCCTTCTTAATTAGTTCATATATTTTGGCTCATAAATGAAAAACAACTAAAAAGCCACTACTCGAAAATTTTACCATAGTTTTGCTAATTTACTTAGATGAAGTGCGTACTGGTACATACAGGACTTTATTTCATCCGGAACAACTAATTACTGGCAAAGAAGATGCGGCGAACAATTATGCTCGAGGGCATTACACTATTGGCAAAGAAATCATCGATGTTTGCATGGACAGAATCCGAAGTTAAAATTTGTCAAGAAATTTCAAATAGTTATTCGCAAGCAAACAACGCTTTTCATCTTCTAACGGCTCTCAACACTTCCGATTCCACTATTATTATTATGAGATACCTATTGTTGTGAGATTCTTTCACCAGGGGGTCAGTTGGGAAGAGAAATACATCTGGATTTGCTGAACCACTCACATTTCATTTTCACCCTTGTTTCTCTTATCAGAGGCCAGAAATCAAATCCATTATGGCTTGTTCTTGACAACATATAACTCGATCAGCTATTCCTTGAACCAAACGAAAATTTATTTGCAATCAGTTTTCGGAATATGTCAACATGCCAAGATAATATAATTTCTTTTATTCATCATGTTTTTAGTGTATGTTTTCAGGACTAACTGAAATGTGTGGCGGCCTTCAAGGCTTCCTTATATTTCATTCTTTTGGTGGTGGCACAGGAAGTGGGTTTTCGGCTTTGCTCATGGAAAGGCTTTCAATCGATTATGGAAAGAAATCGAAACTTGAATTCAGCATATATCCAGGTGCAACAAAACATTAACTACCATCTCTGTCAGTGATTTACTCTAATGTATTTTTTAAAATTTTTTAAAAAATAAAATTTTAAAAAATACTGAGATTATTAAGCTCCAAGAGTGAGTACAGCGGTGGTGGAACCCTACAACTCCATCTTAACAACGCATACTACACTGGAGCATTCGGACTGTTCATTTATGGTTGACAATGAAGCAATCTATGATATATGCAGAAGGAATCTCGGAATCATTAGGTATTTTGATGGATATCACTAATTTCTTTTCTTCAATTTTATAGCACTAAATAAATGTGCCAGGGAGTCCCTTGGCGATAGAAGTATAAGTGGGTCGCCAGCCAGCATCACCCGGATTTATAAACAGATTTACTTCTGCGTGGAATAGAACCTCAGCATGGGCACTCCGAATTGAGCAACAACCCGTTGAGCCATTCTATTCTCCGATATTTTATAGTTGTACCTCCTTAAAGAAGCAATGTTTAGTAACTTATGGTAGAAAATATGATCCACCGACAATCACAATGAAGATTTTTAAAGAATTGACCAGAATTCAGGCCAACATACACAAATCTGAATCGTTTGATAGCGCAAATCGTTTCTTCAATCACTGCTTCATTGCGATTCGATGGCGCACTTAATGTGGATCTGACTGAATTCCAAACAAATCTGGTGCCGTATCCTCGCATTCATTTTCCACTCGCTACTTACGCACCTATCGTATCAAGGTAAATTATTTTTAAGCCTTAATTTGGTTGATTTCTCGTTTAAGCCCTAAGGCTTCGCCTTCGTTTTATTGAAATTTTCATCTCATTACTATGAATAAACTATTAATTAATAATGTCAATAATAATATAAATAAATTATAAATTGATAAACATCCTCTTTCCGGCCATATGATTTTTATAAGTACAAATTATATATTCAAGTACTCCAAAGCCAGGCTACTAGGAGTACCAAATAAGTTAACTGGTAAAATAAAGAACTCATAACTCATAACAATACTGATGGTTTTTCTGGGCCATTACTCAAGAAATCCTTTTTTTTTAGCTTTTCTAATTTGGTTATTGAACGTAAGGATTAAATCTCTTCACCAGAAAGTCAGTTGAAAAAAATAGATTATATTTTTAATAGGCTATTCACTTATTTACATTCAAAGAAAGTTGACCCTCAATAATTAAGAATATGAAGTAAGTGAAGTACTCTACTCAAACTTGCTTCGCTGGCTGTTTGTGCGATTAAAGCTTTTTGCCAGGGAATAGCAAAAGAAATAGCTGGAAATAGTTGACTCACCACCTGAATTTTTTAGTAGTGTATTTATTCTTTTTGGAGGTGAGAACTGAGTCTTTGCCATACTATAAAGCCGCCATTATTGTTAAAATCTTAGTCAAAGCAACAATCTTACTGTTCTTATCCAAATTTTATGAAGGTAACTGTAAGTAGAATATAAAATTCGCTCAGAGACAATGAGTTTGACTTTACAAATTTAATTTTTCATCAAATTTCAAGCCATAATTTTAGTGAGCGAGCATTTCATGAACAGCTTTCGGTCTCTGAAATAACGAATCAATGTTTCGAACCTGGAAATCAAATGGTGAAGTGTGATCCACGACAGGGCAAATTCATGGCATGTTGCCTTCTATTTCGAGGTGATGTTGTACCTAAGGTTAGTATTTAAATGGCTAGATTCATTTCTACATTAATAATGAAAAGTTACTCGGACTAAAAGTATTTTCCAGGATGTAAATTCAGCGATTGCTGCAATTAAGACAAAAAGATCAATTCAATTCGTTGATTGGTAAGTTTTTTGATAAAATTTTATTTTAAATGACAAGTTTTCTCTGATACATATTTTTTTATTGTCCTACATTTATTGAAATATTGAAGGTGTCCGACAGGTTTCAAAGTTGGAATAAATTATCAACCACCTACGGTTGTTCCTGGTGGAGATCTGGCCAAGCTTCAGCGAGCTGTTTGTATGCTTGCGAACACAACCTCAATTGCCGAAGCATGGGCAAGACTAGATTATAAGTTCGATCTAATGTATGCAAAGAGAGCTTTTGTTCACTGGTGAGTTCCATTTTCAACCAAAGCTTTCGATTTTCCAAATAGAAATTATGAATTTAGAAGAGACAGATGGCTTATAAATTTAATTTTTTTTTCTAGGTATGTTGGAGAAGGAATGGAAGAAGGAGAATTTTCGGAAGCACGTGAGGACTTAGCTGCACTCGAGAAAGATTATGAAGAAGTTGGCGTTGATACATATGAGTTCACTGATTACTGATTCGGCTGATGCAATAATTTTTCAAATTATATCGATTAAATATTTTAAATTATTTGTTGGTTTATTGAAAATTTTTTGTAAAATTTTATAGCCTAAGCTACTAAACATGTAGAATACATATTAATATATATTGACATATATTGAGATTGTGAATAAAAATTTCGATATAAAATAAAAAATATCAAAAAATCGAAAACAGCTGAAGGAAGAGAATTAATTAAAGGAGAAAATGTACATATTATAGTGGGAAATATAAAATTATTTTTATTTTTATTATAGTTTTTTTATTATAGTTTTATTATAGTTATTATAGTTTTATTATAGTTTTATTATAGTTTTTTATTATAGTTTATTCTTTTATTATAGTTTTTTTTAAAATTAATTGATTTAAAAATTGAAATTTAATTAAATAAAAATTAAAAATTTAAAATTAATTTAAATTTTGATACTTCTTTTATTCTTATAAATGCCTCTCGAGTCGTAAAATATCGCAAATCCACTCGGTTTTTTATCAAAAATATTTTTCATTTCAACTTTGATTATATGAATACATATTTGTTGAGAAATATTTCTCACATTCGCACTAAACAAGATTCTTTTTTCTAAAAAATGTTGATTTATGCTGGATTCCTAAGAAATTTTATGGATCTAAATCACTATCGATTCGTAATAATTCGTAAAGCTTTCGCATAATTTTGGGCGAATTTTATTGAAAATGTTATTTTCATTATTATCGAATCACTGCTATAACGATTCATTCCGGTACCATACAATTTTCTGAAGGAAAGAATGAAGAAATCGCCACTAATATTATTAGTGTTCATCATTTGCAGAAAATTTTAGTGCGGAGATGACTAGCCGAAATGATTGTTATTTAGATTACTACTATGAGCAATACTGGTACTAATCCCATCTTCAACAGGAGTCGTCACTCGACTTGTACTGGTAAACCCAAAATGACTCTCAGGTAAAAATTCCTCATCGTATAAATAGCGAATAAAGTGAATCGAACTAGAAATGGAGGTACTAACCACTAACGCCCTTTACTTATTTATGTATATATATGTTTTAATGCGAAGTCTGCATGATTATCTGATGGTTTCCCTCATAAAATTGGAAAATGGAAATTGGAAATTATGAATGGAAATTTCTAAACGAACTATCATATTTGATTTATGATGGCTGCCGATTTTTTCATTTGACTGAATCTAAAAAAAAAAATGTTAGAGAATGATGAATTTTTCATCGAAATGGGATTTGTAACTTCGAAGACAGTAGTAAGTAAGAAAAATTTACAGTTACTTTCCAAATTTACTCACAAAAAAATTAAGATTTAAGATTTATCGGATAAAAATAGCTTTTACGAATCGAAAATCGGATTTATCAGATTTATCAATCAAGCGAAACATCTAAATTGTATTTACCGAGCACAAATTCTTAATTCGGACCGATAATTCGGTCCGAGTAATTCCAAGTAATTCCATGTTATTCGTAGCAAATGGCATTGATTCATCCATCGTTGCTTTTTAGCACAATTAGCAGTTTTTGCGTCTAATTTTCCATAGATACCAGGCGAATCGCCGCATCGTACTGCACTTCACTGCTTTATAATTATTTACAATTCTCGCTTAGGCAAATATTTGTCAATTCGTTCGATGCTCGTTATGTTTTATTGTTAATTGAAAAGCTATAAGGCAGTTTTTTCATTTTTAATGCTTGTTGATGGTTTTTTTTAAAATAGTGATGCAATAATTGTTAGCAAAAATTAAAAAATTTAATAAAATTTCACTATAAATCGGTAAATTTTGTAGGAATTTTCTTTTAATTTAAATTATATTTTTAAATTGTCTCATTGATTATTTATGGAAAGTTAGTGAATTTGGTGACATTTCGTATAAACTTATTTAAAGCCAATAAATGGTCAGTGCTCACCAATTCTGGTTGATCTCCGTTAATGCCACAGGAAGAAATTTTTAAGAAGTAGTCATACGAGGATAGAAATAAAAAGAATTGCTTGCATTGTTCGTCTTTTTAAGGCAACATTTACTCTTGTCGGAGACAGGATTCGAGCCTTAAGGGTAAACCACTCAACTACTGTGCCTGCTCTTCAGCCGAGTATTAACTTAACCTATAGCCAGTTATTGACTATTAAGCATATATAACAGCCTAGTTAAATATATATATTGACCTTCAGCTATTAACTGAATATTTAGATAGTTGTCTTTATTCTTAGCGTCCATCTTAGATAAATTGGTTGTTATAGTTATGAAATTTTTTCTATAAAATTTTAAATGGTTTAAATTGATTTTTCTATAAAATATATTTTTTTAGACATTCTAATCCAAACTGATGACTGATTTTTTTAAGAACAAAATTCCAAATTTTATCGAATGTTATTCTTAATTTTTGCCATATAAATATAACCACTTAAAACATAAATATTTACATTTTATATTTACATTCAGTTTAAATCGATTTTTTCATTTTTATTATCATGAAATTTGAAATAATTTCAACCAGTTCTAGTTCCCTGACCCCTTTGATCTCCCCGCTTAAATAAAAAACCTTTGATGTTGGATTTCTTGCTACATATTACATATTATGTTGGGTGACCAAATAATTACTGTTCATATTTGGTGATTGGTGCAAGAATTTTTTCCTTCTCTGATAATTTCATTTAAAGAAATCCACGCTATTATAAATGACAAAATATAAAGGATAAGACAGATGAGTGGATTAATTTAAAGTGTTCAGTAAAGTGTCCTGGCAGGAATAAGGTTGTCATTAAAAAAGCTATCGATCATATTTCTAAGACCACATGATTCTCTGGTAAAAAAACCCTGCTTGAACAACCAACGGAAGAGGCTAAAGCAGAACTGGTGGGCGCTAAATATTTCCTTACTTAAATAAGAACTTTTTTTACAGCTATTTTACAGCTATTGTTGCAATTGAAACATTTTTATTCTAACTTTTTTAATTTTTTATAAACTTTTCTATAATTTTGACTTTTATAATTTTATAAAATGAAATACTGTAAAAAGACAGTTGAATAAAAGTGGTAAATAATTTATTATAGAAAAGAAATTTATTTATAATTTATTATTATAGATTATAGAAAATAATTTATTAGATTATTAGATCTAATAGATATTTAATGATATCTTGAAATATTTTGATTTATATATTAGGATTATTTCCAGAATTTTATCCTTTATTCTGGGAACAGGTAATTTCTTCAACACTATTGTAAAGCATTCGTTTACTCTTACTTGGAGTATCACAATTTATTCCTTCAGGCGATGTGAGATGAATCTGTTGAATAAATTGAAGCCATGCCAAAAGCCCCTTAAATCGCGTTCCCACTATCAGTTATAAGTCTAAAATATAAATAATATAGTCTTGATTTGCATGACGAATAAAGCACTCAAAAAATCGTTCATGATTGCAGTAAGATGCATTAATTTGAAATGCAATAAATTATTTGTTTGGATTTCGTTCAGTTCAAGCAGTGGATTGAAAAAACTAAACCAATTTTCAAACCCAGAATATTGCCTTATAATTTCTAGGAACGTTAATTACTGGAACAAATTGCCCAAGGATGTTGTTTTTGCGAGATCTTTAATTGTCGGAACAATTATCCAGGGGTGCTGTTTGTTAGGTCGAAACTCCAATTTCAAAAAATTCAATAATTCAGTTAACGAAATTATTCAAAGATATATTATTTTAAATCCAATACTAGAAATATCATTTGATTATTTTTCTTTTACTGGGTGTTGCTGGCGACTGGCGATCTGTATTTTTATCTCCAAGTGATTCCATGGCAAAATTTATCCATTCCGACAAGCAAGCTAAGCCTAACCACTAATGGAAAGCGTTGCAATTCTTTGCTTCGTTTTTGATTTTTTTCCATTTAACACCAACGCATATCATTTAGCACTGCTTGGATAAATAAATAAACAGCGATCTAATTAAGTTCCACTGTCATTGTTAATTTTCGAAATTAACAATTTTAATTTCATAATTTTATGAATTTTTTTTCGTTTTTTTTTTTCGTTTTTTCGTTTTTTTAAAAGTTTTTTAATGAATATTCGACAGTTACTCGTCAAGATAACTTCAAATTATTTAAACGCCTATGAGATTTCGAATCTCAGTTTTAAAATTTATTTAAATGAATCGATCGAATCATTTTTAGGAAATTTTTCAGGAGTTTTCGCTAATTTGTCGAGTTATTGTAAAGGAATCGAAAAGATTTTTTATTTTCCGGTCCACTATACTATTATTTAAATGGCTAAACGATATTCGAAATTAGAAACAAAAGATGATAACGATGGTGATAACAGTGAACAAAGATTATTAACCGAATCTTCTGCTTGTAAGTCGGAATGAATTTAAAGAAAATTTCATTTTTTTTTTCTTGCTTCACTACTAATGCATTCATTTTTAATATATAAAAAGCATTCCTTAATGAAATAAAGCATTCCTTAATGAAATAAATGAAATAAAAATGTCGGAAGTCGAAATTATCATTTGCGCATTATCAATAAATTTTAGTAATTGCGCGCATTTGTGCTTGTCTATAAGTAAGTTAAGTGATTGGCGCTTATCATTTCTAGTTAGACTGGCTGTTAGAAATTTTTGCTAGAAAGTCAGAGGAAGATAGAAGCGCAGTTAAGTAACAAGTTAGAGAGATTCTGACATTGGCGATAATCTGAGCAACAGCTTAGCCATCCCTTATTTATTATACGAGGTGATGAAAGGCAAAAATAAAGGTATGAAAAAAAATTTTAATAATTTCAACCCAATTGAAATAGAAAATATTGCAAAGGTGTCGATGATGAATCGGAATTGCTATGGTCGAAGCGACAACCGCATAAGATTTTTGACGTTGAGCGGAATGTCGCTGATTGGCATAGTCGTTCGATGGGCACTTCTGATAAAAACTGTAACTGCACTCGCATTATGTCAGCTAGTAAGGTTCGACGCATAATTTTTCAAAACATAAATTATTTTTAATTTTGCAATTTTTTAAAAATTTGCTGAATTTTTTAAATTATAATTTACAATATTTCAAACGAATTTTTGTCTAAACTATATAATGATTAACCATCGCAACTGCCAGTTACAGATTCGCTCCACTGGCTCCTAATAAGATTAGAAATTTTTGCCACGTAGTAATAGATGTACCAGCACTACCCGGGTCCGTTTTTTAGTGGAAGGCCGAGGGTCCGAATCCTTATGCTCCATTTATTTACTAGTCAAACCAGATATCTTCGTTTCCTCAGATATTTTCTAGTGGACTAAAACTGTTAGATATATGAAACTATGGCTTCTATTGTTTTGAGTGAGCTTTTACTATAAATACTACGGCATATATCATTTCTTTATCGGGGAGAAAGAGGTGTTTAAAGGTACCATCAAAATAAAAGAGGCTAAAAGAAGTTAAGGGAGCATAAGGAGATTCTACGAGAATACTTCAAGCAAATTGTTATTGATATTTTTGAATGGATTAAAAAACTTCTTTTCAAACAGCATTAATATAACTTTATTTAATATTAATCACTGAAGATGTTTCATTTATTGATAAAATTTTATCATTTAAACATCATATCAGTAAATTACCGTAGGAATAATTTTAGTTATGCTACATTTTATTATAGAAAGATCATTTAGTAATTATTTAGATAAGAGTAACTCCTTAAGTAAATTATTAAAGCAATTGTATAAATTATTTAAGCGAGTAAATAAATAGATGAGACGTCATATTGTATAAGTAACTTTCGTTTTGCCAATAATACATCGTTGTAACGTGAAAATTTCAATATTTCCAAGGGCTAAGAAAAATTTACTCCTCTAAACTTTTTTTCTTCCCTCTTCGGATTGTCCATTAGAAACTGCAAAATCAATGCAAGTCTATGAAAAATTTAAGGAAATTTTGAAATATAATCGAAATTCATTTTTATTATTTATTTTAATTTTTTAATGTATTGAATCTAAATTTATTTCCGCATTTTCTGATATAAACTTTTAAGAATTCATTCAAACCTTATTTATTTGCGGACTTCGAACCATCTTCTCTTTACTTGTTCTTATTCTTCTAACACTTCTCACCATTACTGGTTGGACTGGCTCTGCTGGCTGTAAGAGTAAGACGTCTCCAAGCTGCTTGGTCCGACGCCATCCCTATTAGTAGGAATAGAAGGAATTCCTTTTTCCATCGTCTAATTCCATATATCGCTGGCCCTCCTATACGTTCAAAATCTTTCCTGAATATATCAGTCTAGATCTTGACTGGCACTCCTCGCTTTTGGTGCCACCACCACAAAGTTCGACAAATAGTGAAACAAGCATCAACTCCTGTCGTGGATGACGAAGAAGGTGGTTTAACCAGAGAAAGCGACGCTCTGTGACAATATTATTAATACAGGTGATAATTCAGCTAAGATGGATAAATCATGTGCGATTTTATCCACTCGACGTATCCGTAAAGTGTATCTTAGATAAGAGTGGTCAAAAACTGATAGCTTCTTAATATCGTCCTCTCTCATTGGCTGTGTTGCGCAACCACATAGTTAGATCGAGCGAATTACAATTATATCGATGAGAATTTTTGACTTTATGGCGATTTTGCAACGGTTCCTTAAAGGTTTCAACTGGAAAAACATTCCTAGCTGTCATTATCTGGGTTATCACAATTTTATTCTTTGCCTGGCCATTTGGGATTAGAGTGGACCTAAGACATTTAAATTTGGGCACCTTCCCAATCGATAATTTATTAATTTCCCTTCATTTATTAATCTTTTACTATTGCACTTAATTTTAGAAGATAAAATCGAGAATTATAAAAGAATTGTTTAGTTCGTCGGTCATTAATTATTACTAAATGGTTATTTACGAAAGAAATTGATATTCGATTGTTTAGCAGTCGCTTTAATATCATTTCAATGTAACGACTGTAAGGGAGAATGCCAGATTTATTGAAAATAAGGAAAATTATACTAATTTTTATAAGTTTATCGTGATTTAATGCGAACTGACGGAGCCCAACGGAAAAAAATATATCATTAAAGGATCCTTGCGGTGCTAAGGACCCACGCGTGCCTCTGGCAAAGTTTTCTAATAACCTTCTCATAACTTAAGAACTAATTTTACTGACAAACTTTTTTCTTAAACACCTTGAATATGCACTGTACAAAAAAGGAGGGGCTGTAATTTCGCGAGGACAAGCCGCGGAATTTTCCAAATACTATTTTTCGTATTACTAATTATCAGCCTAAGCGTTTCAAATCGTTTTCAAATGACAATATTAATATATATTTGTTTGTATAAATAAGAAAGGAATTTCTGATGTTTGCCATATTTTTGAAGATAATTTTATATTAGAAAGGCGTTACTTTAACAAACAAACTTCGCTGAAAGGTCCGTTTTTGTTGCATTTTTGGCAAATCGATCGCTATTTTTCATCGTTTCTCTTAAATGTTTTCAATTTTCAAAAATATTTTTTCTTTTTTACTGAAATAAAATGGAAGAATTTCATCGCAGCGATTGCTAATTCATTCTACTCAATATTCGTTATCATTCGTTCGATTAACTTCGCTGATTAATTGAATGATTAGTTTTGCTTGGGAATCGCACGGCCGAGAGAAACGATTTGTAAGCGAGCAACGTTCACTTCTGGTCGGAAGTTTCTCGCGTTAAAGTAGAGCGCGCGATGCGCAATTAATTTCTCTTTCTATCCATTCGCGTCGCGCAGCACAGCGTTCGACCTTTTATGTTTCGTTTTAAGTAAATGTGTAGCGCGCAGATTTTTTAATATTCATCGTCCTTCATTATTTTTATTATTTTATTTTTTATTTTTATTCTCACCAATTAATATTGTGAATTAAAGAGTTAGTGCTGAGTGCTATGCTATGCGATATATTTTTTGCATAATTTAGAATTTATGCATAATTTTTTAAAAATAGTCCATTTGTTTGGTGAAATTCTTCATCAGTTTTATAATTTAATAATTTTATTCATTTCCTACTTTAAAGTATTATAAAGTATTAAGCATTATAAAAAATTTGCATAATTTCTAACATCGTTGCTTTTTAAGTTTTTTTAAAATTTTATAACATTTTGTTTACATCGATTCAGAATTTTGGTCTTTTTTTTTTAATTTAATTCATTTAAAGTATAATAATTTTGAAAAGAGAGCAGATAGTTGTTAATTTTGAAAATGAGAAGGATAAGTCGAAATTTTTTCGGAATATTTCAGGAGCTAATGACGAACACGACGAATGGAGGCACATTCGATTCGATCGGTATGGCTTCACTAACAGGAAACTTGCACATGCGAAGTACTCGAGCTACAAGTACTTCTGTTAGTTTTTTTTGCAAATTAATATATTTTCTTTATTCATTCATAACTCATTCTAATTCATTATTCAATGAAAATTATGAACCATAAAATTTTTATTATTTTGATCAATTTTTTAGAGTAATTAGATTATTAATTAGATTTTTTTATTAATGACTTTTTTCTTTTTCTTTCATTGCCATTAAATCGTCTGAATTTCACTTCACATATCGATTTCGTCTTATGTTTTTTTTTTTTTTAGTCATTGCAGCATAACATATGGATCGAGCAAATTTTCAAGAAAAGGGATTGTGCAAAATTTATTGCCAGTGTTAAATACCCTCAAAAGTAAAATTTTTTAAAGTCCAAAATAAGGTCACGCATTTCTTAAAAGCTGGATCAAAAATTTAGAACTTTTATGAATGAATAAAATTTAAAAATTTTTTCCAAAGAAATTTCATGGAACATTTGAAAAAATTCATTGCGAGAATTATAACAATAGTATCTCAATACTTACAATATTGTAATAAAATTTATTATTAAAGGCGTGTTTGCTTAATAGATTTATTTTTGTCACCATTGAGTAAAGAGTGCATTTGTTATCGACGAAAATGCGCAAATAATTTTTTTTTACGAAATTTGTTACTTTTTATTTTTTAAAATTTTATTTATAAAATTCCGTAAAAAAAGCAATATAAATCAGTATAGCTCTGTATATAAAAAAAAGATATAAAATTTACGAATTATTAGTTTAGATGCGGATGTGGAAGGTTGCGACATGCACATACGTCTAATGCTTTCAATATATATCGATCAGTCGATCAGGTATCTCATAATGAGAAGGATTTAGATGATATAAAAAGTGAAGAAGATCGTGAGCAGGAGATAACGGGTCCAGAAAGTGATAGTCCAGTAAGTTGAAATTGTTCATGAAGACAAATTACCTTATATTATTCACCTCTTTTGTATTTGAAAAAGAATTATTTATAACATCTATTTTTAGATCGAATTTCGTAGATTTACTTTTATTTTTTATTGAATTATTTTCATTGAATTGCATGGAATTATTTTCAAAAGTAAATATATTTTTAGCTTAGGAGATCTTATAAAATACATGACGAAAAGTGGTCTATTCGAAAGCATACTTCTTTGTTTCCCACAGATGCTTATGGAACTATCGAGTTTCAAGGTTCTGCTCAAAATGATTCAATTAATATTTGCTATATCAATCTAGTCACAGATTTGATGTTTTTTGATAAATTTCAATTTGTAGCTGATATTTTAAGGCGGCCCTCATCCACATAAAGCATATTTTCTGAGGTTGAGTTATGATACCGATCCAGCTCATATTATGGATTTGTTCGAAAAAATTTGGGAAATGCCTCCTCCAAAGCTTATTATAACGGTGCATGGTGGAACTACAAATTTCAAGTATTTGTTTTAAAAAATATCGATAAAAAAATTAACATCAGAGAATAATACTAGTTTATGCGATTTGTTTATATTGTGGGTTTGGCATCAGTCGTTTTTTTTGTTTCCAAGTTTATTGTTCAAAAGAATCGTATTGTTCTGTAAATCTTATTCATCATTCTTTTTGCTTCATATTTCTTTAGTTATTTTATTATCGATTAGATTTCTCTTCAGCTTGCAACCAAAATTAGCTCGTATTATCCGCAAAGGACTTCTGAAGGCTGCCACAACCACTGGAGCTTGGATTATAACATCTGGTTCGATATTTGTTTCTCTGCAAAGGAACGATAATTGCTTTAAACAGTGAATACGTTACCTTAAAATTTTAGCGTTAAAACATTTTAAAAATATTTTATGTTTAAAATTATAATTCGAATTATTTCTCTTATAACAAAATTTTTGCAAGTGAAAGTCTTGATCGAAATGAATATTTAAGATTTAAGTTTTTTAGGGATTAATGCAGGTGTAGCGCGTCATGTCGCTGCTGCGTTTGATGGTGCAGGCGGCCCATCAAGAAGTCGATCAAAAGTTGTTTGTCTTGGTATTGTGCCGTGGGGAATATTGAAAAAGAAGGAAGATTTGTTTGGCCAGGTCCAACCAGTTTTCTTTTCCATTAAAAAACTATTGTGAAAGACGACTGTTTGTCGAAATTGGTTTTGGAAATTATTTTCATTTGGTGGAAGATTTGTGCACATTTTTTCTGTCATATAATTCCCAAAAATGTTAAAATGTTAAATTTCCATCATTATGTGTATTTTCCGATTAAAATTTTAGAATACTGTTATACAATATCATCCTCATTCTTTTTCGCCTAAAGGAAAATTTGCTGTTTTAAATAATCGTCATTCACACTTCCTTCTTGTAGATAATGGAACTATTGGCAGGTTGGTGTTTTTCTTGCCAACTATTGCTTTTTTATAAAGCTTTGCATTATTTTTGGAAATATTTTAAATGTCGTCCGATATGAGTCGTATTATGTCTTATTTGAATTTGGTTAATTTCTAATCATATTTTAGTTTTAATTTTTATTTTTCTAGATATGGAGCCGATTTGATATTGAGGAAGAGGTTAGAAGCTTATATTGCACAGAAACAGAAAATTGGTGATGGATCCCGAAGTGTGCCTGTTGTTTGTTTGGTTGTTGAAGGTGGAACTCGCACAGTTCGTGCTGTTCACGACTATGTAACAAAGTATACCAATAAACATTTATACTGGTCCCTATTTTTCCACATCTGTTACCCTTTGTATCTCCAGTAAAAAAATTTTATCTCTAGTGTTTGTTCTAGTAATCCGAAAGTACCGATTGTCGTATGTGATGGTAGTGGGCGAGCTGCTGATTTACTGGCATTCACTCATCAATATATCCAAGAGGATGGGTAATTTTTCGTTAAAAGCTTTGTTAAGAGGCTACTACAGTAATCAGTTGTATGAATTCATATTTTATTTGGATTAATTCATTCAAAATGGGAGTTTGATGAAAGTTTTGTCATTTGTTCACTGTTTACAATTTCATTTACAAATCTTTTTTTTACAGGAAGCTTCCCGATTTGATTAAACCTCAATTATTAAACCTGATTGAATCCGTTTTTGCTTGTAATAAACAAACAGCTGAAAAACTTTTGCGAGAATTAACACTATGTGCGGCGCAAAAACATTTGGTACGAAATTAATTTAATCATTATCCGTTTTCTCTAAATTAACTAAATAAATTGACATAATTACTGAAATACTCTATATCGAAAAAAAAGCCATATAGATTGTCATTTGATTTAAATTTAATTCGCTATCAATATAAATTCTTTTTATTTCTTTGATAACGGTTTTAGATAACGGTTTTTCGTTTGGGTGAAAGCGAGAAACATGATGTAGACCATGCCATTTTGACAGCACTTTTAAAAGGTCAGAATCTTTCACCTTCTGATCAATTGGCTTTAGCTCTGGCTTGGAATCGAGTTGATATAGCTCGTTCTGATATCTTCGTTCTTGGCCAAGTTCGTTTTCTTTTTGTGATTATTCCTTATTTTTCCCATGAATATAATTAAATTCATGTAGGAGTGGCCTAAATCGGCTTTGCATAATGCAATGATGGATGCCCTTATCAATGATCGAGTGGACTTCGTGCGTTTATTATTGGAAAATGGTGTTAGTATGAACAAATTTTTAACTATAGGGCGGCTGGAAGAACTATATAACACGGTGCGTTTTAACTAACCTTTTGATTGCAACTCATATTAGCTGTGGAAATTTTAACTATTGATAAAATTTTCTACTCATTAATTTTTCTTCCGAGTTACTGATTTAATAAAAGGCTTTATTTTTGTTAACATTTGTTTAAATTTTTTATCATCTCATGCAGTTATTATTTTTAATTCGTTTAATTAAATTTAGATCCTTTTTTAGGATAAAGGTCCTTCAAATACGTTATATTATATTGTTCGTGATGTCGTTAAAATTCGACCAGGATATCGATATCGAATTCCTCATATTGGCTTAGCTGTGGAGAAATTGATGGGTAATGCGTACAAGTCGTTCTATACGAGTGAAGCATTTGAGATTAAATATAGACGTTATAAAGAAGAATTAAAGGTAAAATTTTTGTTTACATCTCGCTTCAATTGATTAGGATGGTTTCACTGATTACGATGGCATTTCCAGGCCGTTCGATCCGTGCCTAGAATTAAAAGAAATCACTCCTTTTTCCATGTAAGCCCACAATCGCCTACATTTTCAAAATCTCTTTTCTGTCTTCAGTTCAGGTCCTTACGCTTTCAAGATCTATGGTGGCATGCTCTGTACTAACTTATATATTCTTGATTGTCGGCGAGCGATGCCCCATTATCAAATCTGTCGCATATTCGAAATATTCGAATATTGTTAAAAGAAAGGACACAGTCCTGATGGACGCATTCTTCGAAATCATCTGTTGATTCCTATACGTATAGACCTGATATTCTCTGGTAAAATGCCTTTGTGAGATACATCTTCGCATTTCACTGCCCTTTGTTAACGAGGGCAACTGTAAAATCAATAAAATAAGTAAGGTGTTTATATATGAAGCATTGTTCCAACACTCTTCAATAGTTGGTTAGCAAACCTACGTATGTTCTGGATCCAACTGTTATAACGCATCCTACTGTCTTGTACTAAGTTTATTAAGAACAGAAGCGAAAGTTATTAGAAATCTTTTGGTTTAGTTCCTAAATCACGTCCACTCTTCTTGGGGATTAGAAATAGGATCGGTTCAGATCGATTCATCTGATACTAATTTTTTTTCATGTCAGGATTTCCGTTGCAGTATATGGACAACATATGAGGACTTTAGAAGAGACCATCGTTTCGGACAATTTCATTGGCTTTTGAAATGAGGAAAATTGTTTTTTTCTGTATTCGTAGTTATAAAAATATGACGAGACGAGCGTTTCAGCTATTTCCAAAGTGACAGATGGCGCACTTTAATTTCAAAGAATTCCCGTCATCTAGTTAAAGACTTAAGACTTTAATCCGAAAACTGCATTTTCTGTCTCTATATTTCCTCTGGTGAGGGTTCTTTTGATTAAAAATAATTGATTCATCTTTTATAAGGAATTCCTGTTAGAAAAAAATTGTAAAGCTCATTCTTATAAAGGTTTTTAACTTTTTAAAAATTATAACCTTATCTTTTTAAAAAAAATTGGACCAAAAGACAAATTAATTTTTATGTTGTTTTTTCCTTTTCTGTTCTGTTATAGGAAATACGGAAAAATCAGCATCACGGACTTACTTCTCGAACTTCTTACTCATCCGATATGTTTAATAACTCTTCTGTAGCAAATGGCTCAGATCCATCGCCTACTGGTCAGGCAGTCATGGCGACAATTTCAGGCAGTCGAGCTCTTAGTAACCATATACTTTGGCGATCTTATCGTATCGTACGCTTCTTTCTTTGATATTTTTGAATATATTATATGCTTAGTGTGATCATCGAAATCTCTATCCAAAATGAAATGAAATATTATCAAAATGAATGTTCTGGTTGCATCAAGATTTGAGAACTTTATAGGGGGTAAATTTTCTAGAGATAGAGTTTAAACAAATTTAAAAGCAAAGTTTTAGAATCCAGTCGGCAATGCACCGTCTAGTTTCAATGGCTTAAAAGAAACAGTAATTACAATTGATAACGGTATTTTTTTGATAATATTTTTCCGCACAAGAATTCGATATTTTTGGTTCTGCTTTTATCATGGTTCCATTTTCGGATTGCATTTTTTAATATTTTGCATAACAAGTTTATTACTCTTTCTGAATTATAAAAAGTATTGAATATTGAAGATTGTGAATCGGAAGTCGACAAGCAACGTGAAGATGATTTCACTTATCCCTTTAATGAACTTCTTATTTGGGCTGTTCTTACAAAACGACAAGAAATGGCTTTATGCATGTGGCAACATGGCGAAGAAGCTTTGGCGAAAGTTTGCCTTCAGATTGTCTCAAAATTTTCTCAAAATTGAAATTTCATTCAAATTTAATATTTAAAAATTAAATTTATTTTTTATTTTTTAGAATATAAATGCAAAAATACAAAAATTTACATGAAAAATATAAATAAAATAATATAATAATATAATAAATATAATGTTTATATATATATATATATATATATATATATATATTGACTATTTTTTCATTCCATTTTCTATAATCGTTTGGTTGTTTTGTGGATAAAACGGTTCAGGGGGCCAAAATATAATGTTGCTAAATTCGGTGCGCCGATGCTGAGGTTCGATTCCTCGCAAGAGTAAATCTGTTCAAAAATCCGTGCTGGCTGTATTTCTATCATCAAGGGACTCCCTGGCATATTTCTCCAATGCGACAAGCCAGCGGAGCTAGTTTAGCCAGTAATGGTGAGGACTCGTGAAAAGAAAATCGTTTGATTTTACTCTCCAAGTTTTCGAATTTTGGTTCTTCAAAACTTTGTTCCATTTGTTTTAGTCTTATATATCCATTTTTCTTACATTCCAATTTTTAACAGATTTTTGCAGTTGTTTAAATTTTAGGCACTTGTTGCGTGCAGATTGTATAAAAGTATGGCAGAAGAAGCAGCAGAAGATTATCTTGAAGTCGAAATATGTGAAGAACTGAGAAAATATGCCGAGTAAGTATTTTTACTATTTATTTGCTAACTGTGGAATGTGTGATCTTATTTCTTCATTCTTATTTTTCAATGTTTATAATTTTTCGTCGCATTAAACGGAATTTGGAATTTAAAAATCTGACGATTTTTTGACGAGTTATTAGTGAGCTAAAAGTATAAATTTGAATTAAAATTAAATTTGAATTTAATCGCTGGGTCTGGTAAAATTTTAAAAAGTCCTCATATCTTTTATCAATGCCTCTTTTATGCCTCTTAACTATAAATTTTTTCATTGTTAGAGAAGATAAATTCGTTTATGTTAATAAATTTTTAATATAATGACTAATGAAAATAGTTCCGGAAGGAATGAAAATAATGAAAATATCCAAGCAGAATAAACTTTATATATTTGGTATTATTTATGGTAGGAATGTCCAACCTTTCGGTTTGCTTGGACCGCACATATAGTATAGTTAAGTGTAAAAACTGAAAAAAAAGTCAGAACGTCATTTTTTTATTTTTTGTTATAAAGTCAAAATAAAAATTAAAAAAATATGCGAAATATAAAAGTAGTAATCTTGTTTTTATGAAATTGATGCAACAATATCTGGTCTTATTTTGCAGTTCTCAATGAGAGTTCTTCGATTTACAGGGAGATGCATTATTACTAGTTTACTGTGGTCAACGATGGTTTATAATGTGTACTTTATGAAAGAATATTTTATTATAGAGAGTTCCGTAAATTATCATTATCGTTACTGGAGCATTGCTACCAAAATGATGATGCACAAACACTCAAGCTGCTAACTTATGAACTGTCGAATTGGGGCAAAGAAACATGTTTGTCGCTTGCAGTAATCGTCCGAAATAAACAGTTTTTTGCTCACCCGTGGTACTTAAATTTCTATTCATTTTGTTTAAAATTTAAAATTTGGTGATTATTTCGCCCATTTAATGAAATTCACATATAATTCTTTCCAGTTGTCAAATACTTTTGGCTGATTTATGGCATGGTGGCTTGCGGATTCGCAGGTTTCTTTCAGTTTTTAAAAAACAATACAATAACAAACAATTTTAAAAATTGTTTTTTATTTATGTTTTTATAATTTATTGGCTTTGTTGCCATTAATAGGAATGATCGTTGTTTTTTTTATGTTGTGTTATTTCTGTTATTTATTTTATTTGGTAAAAAATTCACAAATACTGAAAACTTTCATAATAACAAAAAATTGATGCCATATTTGAAGCCACCTCTTTTTCCACTCACTGGCTTGATCCCACTGGACTTTACTTTTGGTGCAGTTTATAATAAAGTTTTGCGTTATCAATCGAAATTCTATAATAATCTCAATAGTTTTCAGTTCAAGTTAAGTTTAAATTTGTGACTCAATGTCGCCAAAGATTCTATCATTTTTTTCAGCCATTCAAATCTGAAAGTGCTTTGCGGTTTACTTTGTCCTTTCTACATATTTCTTCTTGAATTCAAGTCTCGCGAAGAATTGATGCTTCAACCACAGACAGTGGCGGAACATGAGGACGATATTAATTATAGTTCTAGTTCAAGTTCTAGTTCTTCAGCGAGTGATTCTTCGTCTGATTCTGATTATAGTAGTGATGAAGCATCTCACCAGGTATATATTTAATCCAACGTTCTCAATAATATAAAACTATAAGTTATAGTCCAAGATTTCTCAGCGAAAGAATTATGAAGAAAAATTATAAATTTTTAAAAATCATTTGAGTATTTGGCATTTTATTTGATTTTTTGTCAATTTTTTTTTAAATTTTCAGTTTTTTCAACTGATTTTCAATTTTTTCAAAAAATCTAGGGTGATGACGACCATGGAAAACGAAAAATGTCTTTTGAAAGTGTGCAGTCTTTGAATCTTGCGGGTGTTCGTTTTTTCTCTTTTTTACAATAATGCAAATAAAATTTTTTCGAGCTTTCTTCTTTATTTCTTTTGTACTATTTTTTATGTACTATTTTTGTACTATTCTGTACTATTTTTTGTATTATTTTATTTCGTTTATTCTCGGTTTAATCCATTTTATTGACATATTGACATATAGTTTGTTATAAAAATTGTGAGGACCACTCAAAAAAATCTAAAATGATAACGTGAAATCCGCTACTATTTTCCAGCTTTTTCACAGTCGTCGTAAACATACACGACCGCATTATCCTGGCGGACAGAATGTTGTGGCGAATAGTACGGCTACAGCTCAGGCCGACATTTCGTATGTTGTACCACAAAATACAGGAACTAATGCTGGTTATTTTTTGCGCTTATATTTTTTTGAAGGTAAAATCTCAATAGCTTCGAAATGTGGATTGGATATAAATAAAAAAGGCATATTTTTAACATTTTTATGATTTTGTAAAATTTTCGTTTGCCTATGCATCTTTTCAAGAGAAATTAGGAAAAAAAAAATTTCTCTTTTTTTTAAAAACTGAAATTTCAAGGATTATCAGCTCCTCATGAAGACGAAAATCGTGCTTGTACTGCATCCGTTTTAAGTACGAATACGAATTTCAGCTTGAAAAGAGCAATATCTAGGCAACTATCGTCAAAATGTCGTAGGCGTTAGTTTTATTTTGAGTTTTTATTTTATTTTATTTATTTATTTCAGTTTTAATGGTTTTTCTGTTTTAATTTTTAAAAAATTTTCTGTTGCTCATCTTTTTAATTTTTAATTTTTAATTTTAATTTTTTATGAAATTTTGTTATCAAAAACTCGATTTTTGAAATTTTCATCCCAACAAAATTCGTTTAGGAGGTCGTGCTGACAGTCGTACGTCGGCCACTTCCAATAACGCCAAATGTCCCTCTGGAATAGCGAAAAAATCGTTCCATTCAGATAGTGAAAAAAATTTTGCTGGTGCTTTGCGTGCTAAAAATATTGTTAGTGTAGCAGGGCAAGCTGTACCAAGAATGGTTAGTTCCAAGTTAATTGTAATATTATTTCTTCTATTATTTTTCGTAGCCTAATTTTGTTTTCAATGGCTTTCATTGGCTTCAATGGTTTTATCTGTGATACCGAAGAGTTTACTTTTTATCTAGGATTTCAGCGACCTATAAAATTGCGTCGTAAGTTGTATGAATTTTTTGTGGCTCCTATCACCACCTTTTGGGCATGGACACTCAGTTATGTTGTTTTTCTTTGTTTTAATACATATTGTCTGTTGGTAAAGACTCCAGCTTCGCCTAGTTATGCTGAATTATTCTGCTTTTTATATATATTAACCTGTTCTTGCGAGTATTTTCGAAAGGTACGCTCAAATCTTTTCTATTATTCTTGTTTTTTTTTATTGATTCTTTAATTTTTATTTCTTGATTGTTTTCAGTTAATAATTTAGATAAAAATTAAAGCGGATTTTTAGGTTTTATCGTTCAATTTTTTTCCTTTTCGAGATCAAACTCATTATTTATAAACCTTTTAGTTTATTATGTCAGAACCAGATGGTTTTGGGCAAAAAGCGAAGTATTTTTTCTCAAATGTGTGGAACATCATAGCCACAATAGCAATTATAACATATTTTATTGGTTTCACTCTTCGTTGCTTTCCTATAACAGCGTAAGGTTTTCTAGCCACAATTTATCTTTAGACCATTTTTATTTGCGATTTCAAATTTATATTATTTTGATTAACCATGTTCCTTAATTTTTCTTATTTTATTTTGTTTATTGTTCATCTCGAAATCCAAATCCAATTCAGCCATTGCACTGAATCTGAAAATCGATCATGTGATTATTTATAGGACATTTTCTATACTTAATTAATTTATAGAGCTTCTGGACGCATTATATTATCATGTAATTCAGTATTATGGAATATTAAATTACTCGATTTTTTGAGCGTTCATCCTCGTATGGGTCCCTACATTACAATGGCTGGTAAAATGGTAAAGTGTAAAAAAGATTGTGTCAAGGCTATTTGCTTCTTTTTTTTACATTTTCTGAGTATAACTAAATACTGTGACATTTTGTGAAATTATATTTAGATTCAAAATATGGCATATATGATTGTCCTATTGTTTGTATCACTTTTGGCTTTTGGTCTAGCGCGACAGTCAATAACATACCCAAATGAAGAATGGAACTGGATTTTACTTAGAAATGTTTTTTATAAACCATATTTTATGCTCTATGGTGAAGTTTATGCTGATGAAATCGATACTTGCGGTGATGAAGGTTTCATATATTTATGTTTATTTTATTTCTAAATATTTTCTGGTTATATGAAAATAACTGTGTATTTGCAAGAAAAAGTTGGTAAATTTAAATGATATTTTCAGTTATTGAATTGCAAATATTTTTCATTTCACTATATTTTTTTTCAGCTTGGGATAAACATCTTGAGTTGGAAACCCCAATTAGTGTTTTGTACAACGGGTCTTATGGTATATTTTGTTAATGGCTTATATTGTATTTCAATTTTTTATGAATTTAATATTATGAAAAAAATTCGTTTTCAGCCACGAACTGTGTGCCAGGATATTGGTTACCTCCGCTTTTAATGACATTTTTCCTTCTTGTCGCTAATATTCTTTTGATGAGCATGCTGCTGGCTGTTTTCAAGTTTATTTTTATTCTTTTTGTGAAGTATTAGCAACGATATTTGTTGCACTTTCTTAACTAATGTTCATAGAACCATTGATTCAGTCACTGTCTTTTTTTCTGAATAAATCGAGGATTTTGGGTATCTATATTTTAAGACTTGCATTTTTTCGTTCCATATCGAATGTTTTTGTTTTATTTGCAACCTAGCTTTCAAGTTTTTTATCAATTTTTTAAACTACAATATCGCTTTACATTTTTAGCAATATATTTTCTCAAACGGATTACATGTCTAAAGAAATTTGGTTGTTTGAGCGTTATAGACAAGTTATGGAATATGAAAGCACACCTTTTTTACCACCACCTTTTACTCCAATATATTATATTTGGATGTTTATCAAATATATGCGTTCAAGAAGGTTAATTAAGAAGAAATCATTAATGGAAATTAGCATAGGTTATCGGTTAATTAAAGGCATATTTATATTTTAAAAAAGCAAGATATTCAATATTCAAAGATATTCAAAGTTGTGATAAATTTTCGAGAAACTTCTATTAAAAGGACAGAATTTTCAATAAAAAATGTAATGAAGAAAATTTTAAAAATGATCTGCAAAAATTTTTGAAAAAGTTGAATTTTGAACACATATATTTCGCCATTTATTGCGAATATCTTTTTATTTCTGGAAATTTTAGCTGCTGTTTTTTGAAATCAAACATCAAGCGAAAAAAGACTGCAAAACAAATGTTCGATTTTACGTTGAGTTTGTTTTTTATTTTTTGGTTGTTTAGTTAACGCATATTTTGAGAGCATTTTGAACTTTTCTAGCGATTTTCATATATAAACTGTGGTCATTTTAAATAGATATATTGAAAAAAATTATAATAGAATCGTCGAATATGTTCGAAATTCATCTTTTCTTTAAGAGGATTTTTTAATTTAATAAAATAAAGTGAATAAATTTAGTAAAAAAAAAGTATCTAGATTTATTAAAAATATTTTAGAGTTATTTCTTGATCCTGATCAAGTGGAAAAATTGCATGATTTTGAGGAAGACTGCATGGAAAGTTTGGCATGTGAGAAAGAATTTTTAAAGAATATATCCGTTGAAGAAAGAATTCATCGTACAGCTGAAAGGTTCTTTTAAAATCCAATTCTAATAATAATTATGATTTGCTTATCATTAAAATCATTTTATGGTCCTTTTTTCCTTTGCAATAGCTTATAAGTAAATATTGTTTTCAATCAAAGAAATGAAATATATTAATGAAATATTAATCATCAAAAGAATACTAATGGCAATAAAATTAATAAACGCCGAAATAGCCATATCCTGGCAAACAATTCGTAGCAGAAGACGAATTTTTTTTGTAATATTGAATAATATAATATTATAATATAATGTAATAATATAAATAATAATACATTTTATAATATTGAATTTATAAATAATTTAATTATTATACAAAGATTTCTTATGCGTTTATAATTCTTTAAGTCATTTATTTTCCAGATCCGATCTTCTTCTTCTTCGCATTAACGATCTGATTAAAAAAGAATCTTTATTCAAAAATAGTTTTGAAAATAGACTCGAAATTTTAGAACAGCAGCAAGTATGATCTTAATTTTACCGAAACATTTTTATTTTGATAATTTGGGGAGTTCTTTATTTTTCAGAGGGAAATTGTGGATTATATGCGTCATATTAGTGCTGCAATGCCTTTGATTGCTGATAAGGAAAAAGTGAACATTGCCTCCACGGATAAAGGACTATGTAGTTCGACACATTTGAAGTTATCCACTGATGTCAAGCGGAAAGTTTGTTTTTTTAAATTCGTTTTCTAAAGATATTTAATTATATTTTCTAATATATTATTTGTTAGTTTCATTTCTTCATTTTATTTGCATGCATTTTTCATTATAGACACCAACTCTTCAAAGTAAATCGATGAATATCGCAAAGGACAAAAAACTTGATGTGGAAAAAGGTTTCATAATATATATTGATGTGGAAAAAGATTTCATAATATATATAATATTTATATTAAATTGTTAAGTCAATGTGAAACGTATTTATTTTATTATTTATTCGCTTTTCCGCTTGACCAAAAATAATTATAGGACAGTAATCATAGGATTTTTTATAGGAACGATTCCAAAGCGTCGTTTTCGAACATCTACCATCAGTGGTTGCGATTCTAATGCAACCTTGCATTCGCAAGAGAAGTTTAATTTTACCATTTTCCTTTTCATTGTTTCCAAATTCTTTCTAATTTGTTAATTTTTAATGTTCTAATTCGAATGCTTAAAGGTATGGAAGTCTTATCTCTTTGGATCCTGTTGTGTTTAGCCAGGTGACAAATGCGATCGCCAACACAGGTTCTAAAAAAAGAAATATTTTGTATGTTTATTTGCATATAAAAATTAACATTTTTTTCTTAATTTAACCAGCAAAAATTTTAATAATTTATTAAATTTATGATTAAAATTATATCTAGTTTATAAATTAAATAATATATATATATTTATATTGTGCAAAAATAACATTTGGAGAGTGAATCGATTCTTTTCCAGTGGTAGTATCAGGCGTGTTCAGAGACATGAAGAATATACATCGATCACAGATACAATTGATTTTGCTGATTCGGTTAGAGTAGAGCCGTCTTTATCACTGGAGGTTCGTTTTATTCTTTTCTTACTTGATTTATTTGCAATGGTTCTTCTATTTTTTAATTGCTTCAACAAAGTATATAAAATTCTCATCGCTGTTTTTTCTGACATTGAAAGTTTAATTTTACGATTTTCGCTGAAGAAGTTTAATTTTACCATTTTCCTTTTAACTGCTTACAAATTCTTTTTAATTTATTGATTTAATATTCTAATTGGTATAAAATTTTAAACTACGATTATTTGCAGTCCCATGATGGTGGTGCGAGTCAAGAATATGTATTTGAAAATGCTACAGAAAATGGCAGCGACGAAGAATTAGAAATTATTAACTATCATGATAATAGCCTTATCACTGATGGTAAATCGGAGATTTCCAATAGTCCATCAATGGACTCTAATAAAAGGTTTTTGCGGATGCAAAACGATATGATCAGAAAATGTGAAAATGTGAATCGTTATGAAATTTACTTTATCATTCATGAAAAATGCTCAAAGTGCTTGAATTGTTACTCAAAATACTTAAAATTTGTTTCAATAATTTATAAAAAGAAAAAGTTAATTAATATTCTTTGTCTGATTTTAGCAAAAAATTTCAGTAAGAGTTAAGTGTGAACAGTGAAAATTCTTTGAATTTTTCGGTATTTTCGACATTTTATTTTTTTCTTTTAATATAACATCATTTGCGTCAATGGATAAGTATATCGGTATATTAAATACCAAATATATACCAAATAATCTTTTTAATTTTATTTTAATCTATTGATTCAAACTTTTATATCTCTTAATTTTAGCGAAATCAAAATATTTTCAAAGTTGGACAAGACAGTTCAACGCAGTCCTCAAAAACCGAATCACCGGTAATGGCTCATTGCAATAAAATTAAAGTTTTGGATGTAGAATTAGATGGCAGTGAAAATATAAAGCATAATGAATGAAATAAATCAAATGATATGATATTTTTTGCATTTCCTAGTACAAATTTTATTTATTTTTTCTTCACTGCGTTTTTTCAATTTATATTTTAAAATATTTCAAAATTTAATGATTGTGACTTCATTTAATTTTCATTTTGCGCTTATCGTTTAACTATTTTTTTCAATCTTTTTTGGCCCTTGATGTTTACATCGGGTTTTTATACTATATTTGCCTTTTGTTTTATTGTATTGTACCGGTCATAATGATCTTCTCTTGTGTTCATTAACTATTCTATATGATGTTTAACATCTTTAGATGAGAATTCTCAAAAATTTAGGTTTTTTTTTATATTTATTAAATGTTAAGAAAAGAGATTAAATATTAAAATATTAAAAATAATAAAAAGATCATCTTATAGATGAGAAAAACCTTCCTCAAATTTTGCTGAATTACTTGGCATTTCCTCACATTACTAAAAGAAATTAAGATTAGAACCTGAACTCTTAAAGGTGTAGACTAATAGAATATTACCAGTGAGTGATGGTTTTAGGACGGATTAAAGGGAAGTGAAGGGCTTGAATGAATCCAAGGGGGTAGCGGACTCCTTGGAGGTAATAGCTTAATAGAAAAAGAGGAGGGTAGAATGATTGTTGTTTAATTCGAATACTGAATATCTACTTCCCACAGGAATAAACTTGTCCAAAAATCCGGGTAATGCTGGCAGCCCACTTGCACTGTCGCCAAAGGATTCCCTGGCATATCTATCCAGTGCGACAAGCCAGCGGAGCGAGTTTGACCAGTTATGGTGAGGACTCTTAAAAAAAAAATAGATAACGAGGAACGAAACTTAATACAAGGTTTTATAGGATAATTAGAGGTTTCAATAAGAGAGCATAATTCCGAGGAGGGAAGATAGAGGTTGGTGATGAAATAAAAACCTCGCGTCTTGTATCTTTAGATCAAAATGTAACGAATTATTCGATCTTGATCGATGCATTGGTTATAAAACAAGGAAATCTCTTCAAAATAAAGGGAACATAAATCAAACACCTTATCATCTGATAAAAAAAGTTTTCTAATTGCTGAATTTTTTTTAAAAATTTCTTATAATTTATATTTCAATATAAAAAATATAATGAAATCGTTGCTGCTTACATAATATGCAATATCTTTATGGAATGAAATTTCAGTTTGAGAATTGGCGTATTTTTGGGAAAAGATGGTTCTCACATAAAAATGATCAAAGTTATTAAGTAAGTTTGTTTCATATTCGAGGCCAAAAGCTTCGAGTGAAGTTGTGTCGATGCGGGACGATCCTATAATTTTTAAAAGTAATTAACCTAGAATTATCCCTATTCTTTCAATGAAACACGGAATTTTTTCCAACTCAAATTCATAATTAAATTATAAATAGTTTGAGGCAAAAAGTAGAAATATAGTCCCTTGAAATATTCTTCGCAATGCCATAAAAACCAGTCAATTTATTGGTGCAACAATTTATTTGATTTTCAAAATTTTATTAGATAAAATATTTCAATGCAATATATAAAATATATAATATAATATATACAAAAATATATAAAATATGTCCGTATTTAACCTTCATTCTTCTGTTTATCTTTCCGAGGTTTCTATTCATATTTTCGCCCATCTCAAAATCAACAAATCTTTGTATTCTTTTATTGATTCATAGCCTCATTAATTTAAATTATATCTCTATTTTGCGGATATCTCATTAAATCAAATAAAATCTTTTTATAAAAACTAATATTTAATATTTTTCTAAAAATGTTCCAATGTTCCAATGTTTTACCTTGAAATATTCTTCGCAATGCCATAAAAACCAGTAAGCGTCAAATTATTGGTACAACAGTTTATTTGACTTTCAAAATTTTATTAGATAAAATATTTCAGCTCAATAAAAATATATAAAACATATCCGTGTTTAAAATGTTCCAATGTATCTTGAATTGATTACGGATAAACGAGAATTTGAGACAATTTTAGTATATAAAAATGTCAATAAAACATGAATATAATTATACTGATTATGACAATAGCCGCAAACTTTTGCGTACTTTGCATTATTGTTATGAAGCGCATCACCACAGTTATTTGTGGCTATAACTGCGACCTTCTTTCGTCTCTACAAGTCGCTGTTAAAGGCAAGCAAGTCGTCACTGGAATTTCTAATTTCGCATTTCAATCTTTTGGAATTTGTTGTGGAATGTTTTTAAAAAAATTGGTGGAAATTATTTGATAGATAGTCGCGCAACCAACAAATTCTCCGGCACGCGTTCTTCAGTCCTTTTCCCAAAATAAATATCCAATCGCACGAATACATCGCAGCCACGGACAATTCGTATTTTAAGGGACATATAGGTAGATGCACTAAGGACTATTCTTAGTCGGAAGATGCGAATTTTCTTTGATACTTTAAAGAATTGTTTCATCCCTATTTCATTTTTTATTTTTACAATAATTTCCATATAGAGAATGTCCTGTTTAGGTTCTTCAGCAATTTACTTGGCAATATTTATTCAAGAAAAGTACTCGAAAACAGAAACCCGTACAAACATACAACATACAAACAAAATTCAACAGCCAAATGAACAGATTTATCTTGTATTCATTTGGCATACTTTATAGGAGAGCCAACCAACTGACCCAACCAGGGGGTTGTTGAAGAATAGGCTTCTTCAAAAAAGAGATGGCCCCATGGGGGTTGGGATTGCCCGGGAGGTCTTTGAGGGACTATTTTTTTTCAAATATGCTTATAACGAACTAAGATCATAAAAATTATGCATATTTCAGCAGCCAAATGAACATTACTCTATGTCGACCTGGTTTAAGCCTTGCAAGCATATTTTTTTATTCTCAGGCATGCATAAATTTCTTTGCATGATATTTATTAAAAAGACTGTACAAGACTTCTTCACGTATCATATATTATTACCTTAAATCAAATTGGTCGCATTTACCGCACCATTTCCCAGATATTCTTTAAAAAGATAATTACACTTTTCAAATTCAGAAGGTGCTTCAGTTAACTGCTGATTGATTGCCGCTATTTTCTTCCGAATTTCATTTAATTCATCGGTTTGCAAAATATAATCAGTTCAGCACAAGCGTTCTTAGCTCCTTTTAGAATGAAAGTTAGGTTTCTAATCCGCATGCAACTATTCCCGTGTCCGGAAAAATTCAGTTTTTATTATGAACAATATTTGTAAAGTATAAATAAACTTATCTAATAGTTATATCATTGTAACATATCAAGAAAATCCTATTTTCTATCCACTTTTTCCATTTTTAATTTGTCTCCATTCAATTTTATTTCAATAAATTGCTTTGTATTCGTCGAGAACAATCGTTAAAATGGACAAAATATCACTTGATAAAGCAGCTTTAGGTTGACATTTTGTCGGTGTTCTATCCGCCGGTACACAACTGAATAGAAGTTCTGAAAAAGGTTGACATTTTGTCGGTGTTCTATCCGCCGGTACACAACTGAATAGAAGTTCTGAAAAAAAAGAATGAAAAAGAGGATAAAAGAAAATTCTGAAAATTCTGAAAATTTAATCTATAAATTCAACTATCAATAAAAAAAAGAGTTAAATCTGCGCCATAACGAAGTTTTTTCACTATTTCATACTTACACGTTTCACTTTTCATATATTTGCTATAAATTTTTACATTTTTTACATTACATTTTTTCACAATAAAAAATTTTTTTACTAAAAAATTTTTACACTAAAGAAATCGCGTTGATTGCTTGCCCAAGATTACCAATATATTAAATTTTAGCAATTTTCTCAGAACGTTTCATTTTAACCAAAAAACATTTTCGTTCTGAACTAAGGCCTGTCAGGATATTCAATTGAGCAGCCTCGTTGATTGGTCAGCTTGATGAGGTTGATGGATTGGGATAAAAGCAAAGGGGAAGTTACCATGCGTCACGTTGCTCTTTTCGCTTGACTACTTATTTTTTCCACTGATTTACAAAATTTTTAAGTCGTTATCTGAAAATGTCAAATATGCAAAAAAAAAAATATTTTTAAAAATCACTATTTAAAAATCATGCGAAAGAGAAGAACCGTTCTATCAATATACAATAAATCCTTTTCACTACACATATCTTCAAAAGTGTTCTGAAATTAACAATGTAATATGCCAAAAACCAAAGCAAAACATACAAGAACTTGCTGATATATACATGAACCGTAATTAATTACTGTCTCCACATCACTAGTTTTAATTCGAGAATTTTATCGCGCTCCTCTAATAAGAAATATTTGCCGTACCTTTGTTCATACATGTTTGACAAGAGATTTCAGCTGCTTCACTAAAATTGCGAAACCTGAATTCAAATGTTGAACGATAAAAAATCTACACAAGCAAAAAAAATTTTTCCACAGTGATATTGTAGGATTAATTCCAATAACTAAATTCATTAAGATCTGGAAAATATTTTTTGGACTCACCATTTTTAATAGGAATATACATGCTTGATCTTTGCATTCCTCGTTAGTTGAAGCGGTTCATCGCCACTTTTATCGGCTTTCTACAAATAAATTAGCATAGAAGAGGCAACAAATATAATTTTATAGTATAAAAAATTCAACGAAGTCAATCTTTGATAATTTAAAATAAAAATTAAAATATATTGGCAAACAAAATACTTACATGCTTGGCATTCGGAAGACGACAATGGATACCAATGAGAATTGCTTCAGGTCGTGATTCTTCAGTGCGCAAAAACGTCTGATCGTCCACGACTTTCCGGCGTTCCAAAAGGCCTTTTTGAAGCGACGATGAATTAATCCAGTAGTCCTACAGCGACGACGAGAACAATAACAACGAGGATGACAACGAGAACAATAACAACTAGGACGACGATGAGAACAACAATGATGAGAACAACGACGATGACGGGAAGAACGTCGACGAGGAAGTACGCCTCAATCCACATGCGTTAAAGCGGTTACGTATTGCGTGCAGCCATAAAAATTTCTTTTGCTGAATATAAATTTTTATCATTACCCACCAATATTCCTTTTTTGGTCCAGTTCATTTGGCCAAGTATTGTACAATTCAATTCACTGCCACCTCATTGACAATCATTTCTTGAGTGATTCTTGAACGAATTTAAAAAGTTGAATCTAAAAGAATTTTTCAAAAAAGGTAAAAATAAAAGATATAAAGAAAAAGAAGATAAAAGACAACGACGAGAACAACAACAACAACGAGGACGACGAGAACAACGACGAAGATGATGACGGCGAGGACAGCCACGTCGTTAACGTCCCTGCCCAAAGCCTTCCAATCTCCCACTTCCTCCTCTCACCATACCCCTCGCCCTTTTCCTTTCCTTTTCCTTACCCTCCACCTTCCCTCGCCATCCCCAAATCTCAAATGAGCAAGAATGATCGTTTGCGAGTCTATGGCACTAGCGATGGGCAGAGGATAGATCTTTGCCTGACATCTCTAAAAGTCGGCTTCTATGCTTGAGGAAAGGTTGTCCTGCGTGCGTGTTTTTGGAAACTTATGCATTTATTCATTTTAAGGTTTTGTATTTGTTTTTGTTTATTTTTTAAATCTTCGACTGTATTTTCACGTTTGAATGGATCACATATTACATAATTTTATTTTTAAGGAAATTGGTCATAGCCAATGGCCAAATTTTATATCGCAGTAATGGTAATAGCATTATATTTTTGTGCTTAATAAAGATTAAAAATTAATGAAAATTGTTTTCATTAATTTTCTTACTAGTGAAATTTAATGTTATTGTGAATATTTGTTGGAAATATGCAAATGCCTCTCGTTCCGAAAATATTTTTGATGATATATATTCTTTATGCACTAAATTCGTCCATTATTGAATGGCGTTTTTCCAAATCCTCAACGAGTAATGGCGAAGTTGCTTCTTAATGTTTTTCATGGTAAATTACGGGTTTCTTTCATTTTTATTCTTTCATTATTTTTTTAAAAAGGGATTGCTTTGCTTTTTTTCTTCGATTGCGATTAAATAACTTTTATTTAAAAAGTCATGAAAATAAAAATAACAATAGAAGATTCCTATCGCTTATAATTTACTTTTACTTACTCATAAAGAAGAAGAATACTCATAAAATAACAAAATAAACGTTGACATTGACACTTCTAATAGCAAATCGTATCGCTTCATTTCTATTCGTTTAAAAAATGAAAACCTTTTACTAAAAGAGGACGTCAATTGGCTGCCTATACTTACTTCTATCACCAAATCGCTCGCTGAAATGCCTCACCCTTATAAACTGCAAAACACCAGAAGTGGTCTAAGCCTATTTACAACCAAATGATTTGTGACTCTAGCAAATTTCCTTTATTTATCGATAAAATATTCTATGCATTTTTTCTTCTAATTTCGTAACATTTAAAATAAATCTACTATTCAATTTTGCTGAAGATAGTTTAAAAATCATTAATTTTTGAGAGAATTGATGTCGTTTAATTTAAATTTAAATTATTAAATTTTATTATTAAATTTATTAAATTTTTCTTTATTAAATTTATTATTAAATTTTTCTAACAGAAAAAAAAGAATGCCTTTAAGGGAGAAAATGCGAATCATTTTATTCGAACAAAATTCAAAAATATGCAAATAATATTCGCGAAAATAAAAAATGCAATAATAAAAGATTTTTACATTTTTCCAATATTAATTTAATAAAGAATCACTTGATTCTGGAAAGGTAAAATCAGGATCATCAGAAATTTCATCGTCATATCCACCCCATAAAGATTCTAAATCATATTTAGCGCGCAATTTTGGTGTTATGATATGTACGAAAATATTTCCTATATTGACGGAGTACCATCCGTGCACTTGTTTCATAAAAGTAGGCATTTGCTAAAAAGACGGAAATGAAAAAAATTTAAAAGAACGGAGAAAAATTTTTTATTAATTACTAATATTTATTAATTACTACAGACAATAATTAATAATTTATGATTTTGGTTGATTTTTTCAAATAAAAAATAAAATATCATCCTCCTTAATAAATGAATTAAAAATAGAAA